>JASDQU011100805.1:4888-18242 GCA_032191745.1 Picea mariana | reverse complement strand
TTGGGAGTTCTTGACATCATCAACACTCCCAGCACAATCAACCGTAACTGGATTATTTCCAACACGTCCGACAGTGGTTCGAATTTTAGATCCTTGTTTATTTTTATTCTTCTTATTCTTCATTTTCTTCTTATTCTTATCCACCGAGTTACTAGCTTCATAGCTTTCACTTGATGAAGAAGATGAAATGGAAGAAGACCTTGCAAGTGGATAAGGTGAAGAAGGTGAAGGATCAACATGAGGTTGATTTTCTTGGGGGGAAGTGCTTACAATAGAAGAAATAGCTGCATTCAGGATTACCTAAGTGGAAAACAACCATACTAGTAATCCAATTGTGAGACCTAGAAGGATCAAAGTAGTGATGTGAGGAGGACCAATGTTCCCGTAAGAAGGAAAAAAAAAAGGTTCCCCTAGAATAGGGGTTCCTTCATTGTTCATTCCGGGAATGGACGCCATTAAATAAAGATCCAACCTAGAGTCTACTAGGGAGAACAAACAACACACGCTAAAAATCTAGTAAGCAAGCAAGCAAAAAAAACCTTCTCACAATGAGCACACTAGCTAGTGGAGTCTCTAATTTTTTTATCAGGCTAATCATTAACTGCGGACACGAATCGATCCACCTATATCCACCTATATCTAGAACAAAACAAGACAGAACATGGCACTTTCCCTAGGCTCTAATCACTGAATTTACTACCGAACAAAAGACGAGAGACATACCTTTAAGTATCACTTCCTTATGTCTGTTTTGTTCCTGTGTCTCTCTAGTGCTCTTGTGATACTGATCCTATTGTGAAACACAAACCAACCAAAGTGAAATCAGTATGAGTATATTCAATGACAACCAATTCATATGATCAAGGAATTTTGAAATAAAATAAAGATAATTCTATGGGAAGGAAGAATTCCACTATATTATATTAAATAATAGGAAGAGAGATTACAATCGAATGCCTTGATGTCATAAGGTTCCTTCCCACAATTCCTTTATTCCCACACAATTCTTTCTCCAATGATTCTGAGACCATGGATCTGATAGATACTCACAATCTATCTTAACAAATCTAAGCTTAAAACCACTCTGACCAAACTAACAATCTCAAGCCAAAACAACCTCTAACCCTTTCCATGAGAGCTCCTCTTCTTTTATAAGTTGAAGAGGATAAGGTGAGGAGGTTAGGATGATCCCACTAAATCACGAAAGTGAGTAAGATCCAAACTATTTGGAAGCCACCTCACCATATAATCTTCTCCTTCTAGAAGCATCGAGAAGATGCTCATTTTTCCCACGTACGAAGATTTCTGCACCCTAGACATAGTGCAGCCTATAGAAACTTCTCAGCCTAGCTTTAGTACAGCCTGCAAAAAATGGGCATTTCTGCACCCTGTGTGTAGAGAATCCTACGGAAATCCTCTTTAATAGGGTTTTTATAGAGGAAAACACAACTTCTTCTCTCAAGAAAATTTATTTTCCCTTCTTTCTTCAGGAATTCAGGCCATTGACCTATCTGAAGGCAAAAAATAGGTTTACATCATTAACAGTCATAGGGATGAAAAAAATAATGTGTAATAGTCGAAGCAGCAGAAGGTTGTTGAAGTTGAAAGAACACAAGAAGACTTAAAGAACCTGTCCATGCAAGAGAAAAGAGAACCTACCCCAGAAATAGTAAGAGAAGAAGTAGCACATTTGAACCCTTTGAAATATCTTTAGCAGTGCGAAGTTACTATACTAAAAGAAGATAAGAACAATAATGGAAAGAGGAATCGAGAGACTCAGATCACAGGGAAGAAAGCCAGAAATCTCAGTAAGAAGAAAGCAAAGTTAGAAAGACTGCAGGAAGTTCCAGAGAGGACTTTGCAGAAGGAAGGCTTGCAGAACTTGAGCCTCGCTGGAATAGAAAAATAACGTAGAATGGCACTTCTCCATGGCGAAGCTATATGACCATTGGAGGCATCTCAACCGTTAGAACGATTCTTCAAAATGGATAGAAATGTAGTCATTTCCAGAAATATCATCGTTGGACCATTGGGACCGTGCCACAATGGATGGAATCGTATTGATTAAGGCATTCCTGCTCGTTAGAGAAGTTTGTTACACCATTGCTTATTTATCCCATCGGACATTGCGTCGGGACCACTTTTTGCAAATTGTGATTTTATGAGATAACAAAGAACTAATATCTATCCCATTGTGCTTTTTGATACCTCACCACCCATTTTTCTTACCTTGAGTGTTTTTTCACCTACCTGAGATATCTGATTACGAGCGTGTATGTCGGGTGAACATAGCATGGTAAAGAAGTCTATGGGGGAGATATTAATAGACATTATGGATTAGAATTTCATGTCCACATGAGTAAAATCCTCATCGATGGGAGGATTTTAAGCATCTCCCTTGACTGGACATCAATCTAGGCCATCCCGAACTGCAACGGAGAAAAGAAGCAAGCACCGCGATGATCTGGCGAATGCGAAGTTGATCTTGTCGGTCCTGCCCAACTACATCCCTCCTCTGGTTGGCATGGTTAGTTGTGACAGGTTTTTGAGAGACTTAGAGTATACACTCATTACTGCATACCTCCCGAAGGGGATACGCATAGTAGGACCACAGTTGGGACTAATCCCATCTCTCAATATCAGTGATTACAACCTGGGAGACAAGAATAATTATGCACTGCTCTCACCGCATAGGTACTTGACAAAGATGATTGGGAAGAAGCCGAAGATAGTTCCCCAAACATGGATTAAATATATAGTGAGGTCCACGATATTAAACATGATGAAGATCCCCCACTTCGGCAGACATCAGAAAGGGGAAGGGGAAGTGAGGCTACAAGGTAGCCTCCATCGAGGATGGTGTAGTGCACCTAGCTTGTTAGTTGATCGCATGCAAGATCATCAAGAAGAATCATCCAACACAAGTCACTGGGTTCTTCATTGACCTCGTAGGGAAGTGCGTTGAAGGGATGTTGATGAATTGGGGGAGATACCTCGTTAATGAATTAGATAAAGACTATCACGAAGCGTAGGACCAAGGCTATGAGTAGCACTTCAGCTAATTGTTGATCCTCATTGCCTTTGTCGCTTAGGAGATACCAGAGGGAGTGACATTCCCTGAAGTCAATCCATCAGAACCATTGGCTACAAGGTTCACCACCTTGTGGTATTTGAGCGACATGGAGAAGCAATGGTAGTCAAATGTGGTGTTCCACACCTTTTACTTACAGCTCAAGAAGGATATTGAATCCTTTCCCTGGATGAGGCTGAATACACTCCATAGGTTCAGTCCAATCACAAAATTATGTGCAAATTGACACTTCATATACATCACTGTGTGTGGGAATGAAAACAAAGAAGAGTTGTAGTCATACTATAAGTTGACTAAGGAATATATGGAGGAGATAACCAAGGAATGGCCTACATAGTTCATTGTACCAATGGAGGATGCAAAGCTCTCTAAACCCGATATCATCAGAAGCCCTTTGGTCACTTGAACAGAGTATGATGGACAAGGCAGTGACAAGAAGAAGAAGAAAAGGGAGGAAGTGCAGGACATCGACAGTGAGGACAAGGACAACGCATCGGAGGAAACTGCATCTGACTCACCTACAGGAGGAGGAGGAGGTGATGAAGTAAATGAAGAATATCAAGGGGAATAAGATAAGAAAGAGAAGGGTGAAGTAACACCGCCAAAGGGTCCCCTTACAGAAGCTGAGACATCAAATAAAAGGAAGGTTTGTCCAAAGAAACCCTCAGTGTGGAAGAAGTCTCGAGCCAGTAATCAATCATCACAAAATGTGCTCATAGTGGTTGATATTGACCTCATCATCGCAGTTGTAGCAAATGTTTCAGATGATTTCTTGCAGTGAAATGAAGAAAAGTAGGAGACAATGTATGAAAAAATCGAGGTGGAGCTGAAGGAAGTACAACAAGCTCTCTATTCGAGCTGTGCAGTGTCTACTATGCCATCATCATCAAAAGGTGTAGAATTGGGGGAGGAACCCACCCTGTTGTGAAGGATAGAATATGTGACAGAGGCTCACCTTCATCGAGCATAGGAAGAAAAATAATAGGTTCTAGAAGCCTTGAAGAAAACAAAGGAGGAATCCCTAGAGCAACTTCGGGTTGCATAGCACAAAAAAGATGATATTAGAGCAAAGTTTGAGGAGGACAGGGAGAAAAATACTAGCTACTCGTGGAGCAGACTGCGTTCAAGGAGGTAGTAACTAGAGCACTTCACTCTGTGTCGAGATTGGCTGAGATAGAAGAAGAGAAAGTCGAGAACCAAGTGGGGAATCTTGTTGAATCCATTCAACAACTTCAAGAAAGAGTAGCAGAATTAGAAATGCAAGTAGTGTCGAGCACTCCACAGGAAGTGCAAGATTAGAGAGAAGAAACTACTAGGAGCGTAGTCGAAAGAATCAAGGCATTGTATTTCAAATGCAAAAAGCTTAGTAAACAAAGTGTGCAGACCTATGAGAGCCTTGCAAAAGACCCAGAGCTAAGGATATTAGAGGCACAAGTCCAGGAGGTGAAGAAGTAGGCATCAACTATTCAAGCACATTTGAAACATCTTACAGTCATTGAAAAGATGAAGAGATCACAGTAGCAGCGCGCAGTGTAGAAATAGGTCACTGCCATCCAAAACAGAGTCATGGAGGTGACACAATGAATCCAGTTGATGCAGGATGAAGCATGCACCCTCTTTGAAGAGATCGAGGGACAAGGATCATAGTTGGAACAAGTGGTCCCAATAGTGGAACAATTCCTGGAAGGTACTGTCACCGAGCAAGTTATCCAAGAGTTCACCGAGAAGGATACTCTAGAAAAGAAGCAAGTCGAGGTAGATCGAGCTAAGCTTGAGGCCTTTGAAGCAGTATTTCCCAGATCATAGTGACTCGGGATGAGTCACAGGTGAGTGTTGGGGGCATGTTGGCCCTCAACAAAGATATGGGAGAACCTTGGTCATGTTTTACCATTTTTGGGACTTCGATAGACTAGTCAAAGATAGAGCGCCCAAGTGAAGCAGAGATCGCGGGATATTGCCCTTTTTGCGGGATTTTAGGGTTTTAGGGTTTATGTAATGAGTATGGGATGTCGACCCATGGGTTTTACCCATGTTTAGGCCCTTTTTATAATGTATAAATAAGTAGCTAGGTGATGCAATAGAAGTTTGATCTATGTGATCGTAGTGATATTTGTCTTAGTGCATGGATGTGTTAAGGATTGCAGAGCTAAGTGCAAGCGTTTTGTAAGTGCTTTGTGCACAGACTATGTAAGGCTTTGTATGGATCCCCTATCCTATGCGGAGTTGGATTTGTGGCTCTGTGCATGTAAGAATATTGAAGGATACTAATAAAGAAGAGAAGAAGAGTTGGTGGACGTGGCCCCACACTAGGGTGAACCACATATACCCTGTGTCGATGTGCTTTGTGCTATTTTGCTCATGTTTTTTATGTATTTATTTTCTTAGTGCATTGTTCTTGATAGTTCTATGAATTCTTAGTGCTTATGATTTGAATGAATGTTAGATATGAAAATATTCTAAGTGCTTATAAGTATTGGATCTATTTATTACATCGATGTTATGTATTTATGGTTTAACCTGCAATGTGAATAAGGGTTAAAGACTAATGAGTGTTGATTTTTAAGTGCTCTGGTAAGTATTGTGATCATAGATCTGTGTCCCAACTAGGTTGTAGACACTTGATTCATGCAACCCCCCCGCCTCTACCTCGGGTGAGACTTCATCTACTTCACAGGTGTTGTCGAAAGGGTCGATAGTTAGGGTTTTGTTGGTGTGTTTTTGAAGTGTTGAACCCTGGGTATGCCCCTGTGCCAATAGGGTTCCCTCAAAGGAATTCCATCATAATCTACCAGCTCATAGGCTCCTTTCTCCAACACTTGTTTCACAATATAAGGACCCTGCCATATGGGCTTGAATTTATCATCCCCTAATAAGTCACGATATTGTTTGTAAAGGAGAAATCAATCACCCTCAGAAAATACACATGGTTTGACATGATTTTCATATTGAGCTTTGACATGTTTTTTATGAGTTTCAATGACTAAGGAAACATCACGACGAGTCTCTTCTAATTGCATCAAATACAAAAGAGGTGTTAGGGAGAAGTTTGACATCTAGTTTCAAATATGGGATTTCACATTCAATCAACAAAATTGCTTCAATACCATATACTAATTGGAAAGGTGTGAACCCCATGGCAGACTTAACAGATGTCTGATAGGCCCATAATGTCGAGAAGACCATCATGTGCCAGCTTGAACTGTGAATCCCTACCATCCGTTGAAGCATAGTGGTGAGAAATTTATTGATTGCTTCAACCTGGCCATTGGCTTGTGGATAATAAGGGGTTGAGTTTTCATGCTGAAGACCCAATTTCTCGGTAAGTCCAGAGATCGTGGAATTGATAAAATGACTACCATGATCAGTGACGATGGCTTGAGGGATGCCAAATATAGTAATGATATGATTGATATGAATAACGTTGTAGTTTTCCCAGTGTTATCAAATGTAGGCATTGCCTTGGCCCACTTAGTGAAATAATCCACGGCTACGATGATGTATCCATGCCCCTCGACCGAGTGAGGGTTACATGTCATGAAGTCAATGTCCCATTTATCAAATGGACCAACAAAAAATATAGGGTGTAAGGAAGAAGCATGAGATCGAATCTTATTTTTGTAGGTTTAACAAGCGTGGCATTTATGGACGACAGTAATGCAATCCTTAAACAATGAAGTCTAGAAATAACCAACTCGTAAGATATTTTGGACAGTGTCATACCTAGACATATGACCGCCACATGCTCCAGAATGACAGTCATTCAAAGATTCACAGCTTCATCATAGGTGAGACATCGTCGAAATATGGAATCAATACCATGACAGTAAAGGATATCACCAAGGATAATGTATTGACGGGCTTGATACCGAATATGAAAATGATTTGTACTAGAAAGATCAGGCTGGAAAGTTTGGGTTTGGGTATAAATGATAATATCTCCATACCATATGTTGTCAGAACTGATCAGAAAGAAAGATTCATTAGGTAAGGAATCTTCTGCCACAATTTCAGTTTCAGTAGAGGGAAGGTCACATATCAATTCAGAAAAAACCAAATACTTCTTTGACTTGGTGCGTTCAAACTCCAAATCAAACTCTTGGAGAATAACTATCCATTTAGAGTACTTTCTCCCCAGCAATTTTCGATTAAGAATGTGTTGCATGGCGTGGTAATCAGAAATGACTGTGTTTTTGCGTAATAAGATGTAGTGAAGAAAACGTTGAACAGCTTGAACAGTTGCCAAGGCTAGTTTCTCCACATGTAAATATTTGGTTTCGGTGGTCTTGAGACTCTGACTCAAATAATATATAACATGTTCATCATGCGATTCATCCTCTTGGACTAGAACCATAGAAATGGTAGAATCTGAAGCAACTAAGTACAGGAAATAATCTTGACTATAATCAGGTGGGAACAATAGTGGTGTACAGGTTAAGGTGAGTTTCAAATATTTAAAGGCTTTGTTGGCAGTGTTGTCCCATACAAAATTGTAACCCTTCTTAAGAATCCGACTAAATCCTTTCGTTAATTCAACGTAGTTGGGAATGAATCGACATAAAACGCTTTCCTTCCCTTGCAAAATTTGGAGTTGGCGTAGTGTGAAAGGAGGAGGTAAATTGAGAATAGCCTCAACCTTCAGGGGGTCTACTCAAATCCCATGTATAGACACGATAAAACCAAGAAGTCGTCCAGAGTCCACAAAAAAACACATTTGTGTGGATTCAATCATATGCGATAATAACAATAACGTAAGAAAATAGCTCATAGATGTGTCGGGTGATATTGAAGATGCATATAATGTGATGATAGATCATCTAGATAGGGTTATACAATGTTCTTAATGTCATGAAAAGCATAAGACATAGCTCGCTGAAAAGTCGCACCAACATTTTTTATACCAAAAGGTAGTTTTTGGTATGCAAAGGTTCCCCAAGGATAAATAAATGTAGTCTTATATTGATCCGTAGGTAAAATATTGATTTGATTATAGCCAGAGAACTCATCCATCAAGGAGAATATTTCTCTCATGACACAGTCGTCGACAATCTGGTCAGTGAAAGGGGTTGGATAATTCTCTTTGGGGCAAGCTTTGTTGATATCCCTAAAATCTACACAAGCATGGATCGTGCCTTGTTTCTTGTTAACTGGAACAATATTGTACACCCAATTGGTCAAAGCCACAGGATAGACAAAACCGGCTTTAAGAAGTTTCTCAACTTCGAGCTTAATAGTAGCAACTTTACGTGGGTGTATCGGGTGAAGTATCTGTCAAACGGGTTTAGCATTTGGGTAAGTCTTAATATTATGTACAACAATATCGAAATCAATACCATACATTTCTTCATAACTCCAAGAAAAAACGTCGTGGAATTCTTGGAAAAGAGATTTATATGTACGTACCTCATCAACAGAACATAAGGCATTGATGTGAACATTTTCCATGATTCTGGGCTTAATCGAGATATCAAGAGGAATGGTAGGTGAAATATTACCCAAGTTCCCTTCGTATAAAACATCATCTTGGTTCAGGAACAAAGGAAATAATAACAATAGTAGACATAGTGGAAATCCATTGATAACTCTCTATGGTCTCGGGTTCTAGGAAGAGAATAGACTGATTGTGCCCATCATCCCATGGATTATCTTCCATAGACATAACTGTCATGCTAATCTCATCAATGAGAAATATTACGTGAAATGGACTAGGATACGTATCATAGAGAGAAGGAGGAGAAGGATTTGTTGATTGAATAACTTGATAAGTCGATTCTACCAGACTCAAAGGCATTTGATTGTTGTAATGAAGAAAATCACTAGAGCTAGGTACTATTCATGGGTCATAAGACTTAGGGGTTTTACTGAAAAAGGTAGATATCATGTTAATTGAGGTGACAAAAGGAGGAGGAATATCGGGTGGTAAAATAGGAAATGTACCCATTAACGTTGAATCTTTTAAAAGACCCACTCTGACATTCTCATAACCGGTAGGTGTTTTCAAAATGAAAGGTATGTTTCTAGTATGTGAATAAGAATTAAATAAGGCCAGTTGATCGAAAATAATGAATTTTCCTTGGTGTGAGAAAAGAGTATGAACAACTGCACGCATGGAATCAATTCAACTACTACCAAGTAGAAGGTTGTAATCAAGAGGTGCATCAAAGACCTCAACCTCAACATTGACCGCTTTACCTTATAACATAATAGACAACGAAGGAAGAGAATCGTAAGGTTTAAACCCTCTACCATTAAAATAATTGAGAGTATTGTGTGACTCGGTAAGGGCAGGAGAGCCGATGGATTTCCAACAAGTGACGGACATGACACAAGTTGAGGATCCTTCATCAACAATGGTTCGATAAATATTATTATTTTCAATAACAACTTGTATTTGAAATGCTAATTGAGGAGGAACCCTTGGAATATGATCTTCCAAGTAAAATATTATCAAATTGGTATTGGTAGGATCAATTCCACTAATATCCTTTAACAACTCCTTCTATTGAGTAGGAAAACTTTGAATTACTTCAAGAGCTGACATCGCAGAGGGTGCTTGCGCATGGTCTTCTACAATACTCTAGTTTTGGGAAGCACGTGCATGAGGATTAAATGACGACATTCAAAGAACGTCATTGGGAGGAGGATGAAGAAATTTATCTAAGCATGGTCGTTCGAAATGAAGAGGACCGTTTGGAGGTGAATATGGAGGAGGTTGAACCAACGGAGGTGGTGAATCATCAAATTTCTCTTTCAAAGGAGAATAATATTTGGCTCGAGTAGCGACTGCAACTGAGTTCTTCTTGGAGTCACCAGTACACATAAGTACATAAGACATGGTAGAGGGAGAAGGCTGGTCACGAATGACCAATTGGGCCTGTTGCTGAGAAGGAAACGGTTGTGACAAGACGACGAATGTAGGAGGTGTCCCAGTCCCTTGTAGGAACTTAGTAACCTCATCGCGTCATGGAAAATGTTTCATATAATGATCCTCACCACAGATAAGGAAAGGATAATGAGGTTTACGCTTGTCTTTTTCATCAGCAGGTTGGGTTTTGGGTTTCTCAAATTGTTGATTATTATTTTTTTCCTCCTTATTCTTACCCTTCCCTTTCTTTTTATTTTAAATTTTATCGGTAGGTGTAAATTTAACTGAATTAACTTCAGAAGTTTTATCGGGAGGAGTCAGAGTAGGAGTATTTTGTACATTAGAAGTAGTAGACTTGGAATTGGCAAGACTATCTTGTTTAGACTAAGTCTCAGCATGAAAAGTGTCAATCACGCCATCAGCAGCATGAGAAGCCATTGGAGGTGTTGGGGTAGGATTCATATATGGACGAGGAGCATCAAGGATCAAGTCATAGAGTGTGCCCATTTGTGAATAAACAAGATCCAAATATTGAGCACGACTAATCGCTTGCTCTTCAGTGATGACACCACCCATGGAAATATCACGGGCTATAGGACCACTACTACATATTGAAAAATTTGCGATAACCACTTGCGACGAAAGTACTCTTTCGTCGCAACATGCAAGAGAAAAAGTTTTTTTTTTTCTAAATCTACCTTGTGTTCATTTCAATTTCGACACCTATAGTTTGACTAAACTATAATGGTCAATGTTCGTCTCATAGGCGACGAACTTAGATTGGTCATCGCATAAGCGACGATAGTTGACCATAATAATTTAGTCAAACTTTACCATTGAAAATGACCTAAAATAAATAGCTGTAAAAAATATATATATTTTTAGGTCGCTATTGTTGCAATTGTGACGATGGTGACCTAAAATTGGCCTATAAATATTTGACGATTTGAAGATGTTGCGACAATCTTGCTATAACAATGATGGTTTCGAAAGGGTATTTTTGTGTGGAAAAATGTCACAGAATGTTGTTAGAGGTTGGGAAAAAAGTAAATCAGGTGAAAAGGGTGATGGTAGATGTTATTTCCCTTGTAAAAAATGTTGCCTCAGACGTCCCATAAGAATTTTAATAACAAAAGCTACAAAACATTGTAGGAAATATGGTCACATTGATGGCGGATCGAATGAATATCATACCATGGTAATTAGCTATATATTTATTATCTTTTTTTATTTTTTCAATTTTATATAAAATTATATATATGTATATATATTGTTTGAATGTTTGTTATAGTATACACTAATTTTGCATGATTGTTTGTAATTATAAAGTTAGAGTTTCCCTCTAACTTTTCGCAGAATATTGCACCAAGTATTAGTAGAAATGATGTTGTACAAGCTGAGGAACATCATCATGACCAAGCAAATGAGAATCTCATGGAAGAAGAAGATGGGACAAATAAAGTTAATGATCCCATGGAAGAAGATGATGGGACAAATCAAATGATCCAAGATTTGTTTTCATAGCCGGATGAGGATGGGGAAAATGTTGGTATTTATGATGAACCTCTATTAGAAAAGGAAAATAAACGACTTTATGAAGGATCAAGAGCAAATCTTCTCTCAGCTACATTGTTGTTGGTGAACTTAAAGGTTATGAATAATTTTTCGAACACTTGTATGACACAGATACTAAGGTATGTAATATGTTTCATCTCATACTGTACATAAATGTTGATTTTTATATTTGTTTTTAGTGTTAATTAATGTGTAAATTAAGAATGCATTTTTTACGATTAATATTCTTACATTAACTAGTTGTTTGTTATGTTGTATATTGTTAGGTGAATTTTTGTTACCATCGTCAAATATTTTACCTCGCACATATCGAGGTTTGCATGTCATTATGAAAGACATTGGAATGGATTATCAAACTATAGATGCATGTCCTAATGACCATATTATATATTGTGGACAACATGCTTTGAAAACCGAATGTCTGCAATGTCTTATCAGTAGATGTCGAACCAATCAAGTAAAAAAAAGGGTGCATCGAAAGGTTCTTCGTCATATTCCCATAATTCCACATTTGCAGCGATTGTTCAGGTGTGAAAGCATTTCACAATTTATGGATTACCATGCACGTAATAGAAGTGAAGATGGTGTTCTTTGAATGCCTGTCGATGGTTCTGCATTTAGGGAAATTGAGGAAAAATGGGCAGATTTCAAAGATGAACCTTGTAATGTTATGCTTTAATTGGCAGCTGATGGTGTTAATCCATTCGGAGAGCTTAGGTCTATTTACTTAGTGTGGCCTATTTTTGTTATTAACACTAACATTCCTCCTTGGATGTCAATAAAGAGGGAGCACATATTGTTGACAATGATTGTTCCAGGTATTTGTTTACATTAATTTTTGGAATTTAACATTTTCATTTGTTTCAATTTTTGCATAATATCTTTTGTTTATTTATTTAATTATATATATTACATGATATCATTCCTTTAGTAATTATGTGTAATTTCAAACAATTAGGTAAGTACCAGGNTTTATATATCGAGCCTCTTATCGACAAGCTACTAATGTTATGGGTTGGCATCACAATTTACGACATATGTAAACCAATAGGGGAGAAGAAATTTAAATTCCATGGAATACTTTTATGGACAATTCATGATGCCCCTAGACTAACACATTTTTTTGGTATGTATAAGCATTCTAATATTGCTATTTAATACTATACAATATTTTAATGTTATCATGGTGTATGTTTACTTTTTAAATAATATCATCATATAATTGTCGACATTAATCCATTTGTTGCAGGTCTTCAAACAAAGGGTAAATTTGGATGTTCATTTTGTGTCCCTAAGATGAAGTATCGTCATTCAAAAAGTTTATAAAACATGGTGTTTGGTGAGTATAGGCACCTTCTTCCTAAGAACCATAGGTATCATACTACTGAAAAACATCTTTTCAATGGGAAAGAAGAGACTGGTTTAAAACCACGAAGAATGACACCTTACCTATGGAGGTTGGAATATAATAGAAATCATCAAGGTACTCAATTTCATAATGTATCGTAGATCATGTAATGTTTTGAATGTTTATTTTAATCATTGAATTTATTTTACCGTATTTGATAATTATTTTTGTGATTTCTTTTATGCTTGATGAAGGCTGCAATCATCATGAAGGTATTAATAATGGGCTTCCACAAGGAATGAAATCTTATCCCACTCAATTCATGAGGTTTCCCTACTATGAGGAGCTAAAAATAGCTCATTTGTTTGATACAATGCATATCGGGAAGAATGTGACTGGAACGTTATGGTGAATCATAGATGGTAGGAGGGACAAAGACAAAATTGTCAAAATTTGTACTAACATTCAAGAAGCTAAT
>JASDQU011100804.1:17675-30892 GCA_032191745.1 Picea mariana | reverse complement strand
AGACTGCAAGGTGTTGAAGCGAGCTTCCAAGTCTTGGCTACGAGTATGGGCCATGAGGATGGGGGAGCTGAAAAGGGGCAGGCGAGGTAAAAAAAATTTACCGAAAAAATGATATGGATGAATATGATAAGGGCGAAGATATGAATCCAATGGAATAGGGCTGAAATAATGGTGAAAAAATTTCCAGACTCGTCTTTTTTTTTTAACGTCTGGTCTGAAGAATATTGCAGAGAGGAAATGCACAAATGTTTAACCAGAAAGAAATGTGTATTTACTTGGCAACCCGAACACAGTTGCATGGAAAGACATCTTGTCTGTTTTAATTTGTTTATGTTTCTGTCCCCAAGGGTTAGGTATTCAAGGGTTCTACAGACAAGGGTTTTCCCTATGCTATAGGTCTCTGATATACATGCGGGGTCCAATAGTAGTACTCGGACCAATATCTCAGGGCACTAACTAAGGAGGATAGACCATACCCTTAGCCGTACTACCCGGCTACCCAGGTACTAGAGAGTATCTTCTCGAGTGTTGTTCTCGGTGACACTATAGCAGTTAGGCGGCCGATCAGTTTATCTAAAGAGGGCTTCATGTAATCTAGGTCGATCTATACACAGGTGTTGTCTGATGCGCTACCACTCGAAGGGGTACCAACAGGGCTTACAAGGGTGGCCAACAGATGTGCACTTAAGTACCACTTGTATTTCCTGCATGTATGAATCCCTCAACCGCAGGTTTATGCGCGTAACGACATATCTCTGTGGCTTAAAGAAGCCGGAATACGTCTCTACCCTGAAAAAAAATTAACCCACACTTTCTACCGAGGAAAGTGCTCTGATACCACTTGTAATATACCAGATATAAAATGTATGCAGAACAGAAATAAAATGCTAGTAATGGTAGAATAATAGCAATATAACCAGAACATTCACGATAATAACACTGAAATGATATAAGAATAACAATAGAAATAGCACTTTGAATCTGAAAGCAATGTTCACGGGCCTCTTTGAGGGCGCAACCTCCAGTTGAGAAAAGCTTTATTACAATAATATCCAAACTAGGGTTCTCATACCCTCGACTCCTATTTATACTAAAAAGAAGCATCTAGAGGAAGATCCTTCTAGAAGCGGAAGCTTCTATTAGGTCTTCTTACATCCACCTTATTCTATTTTATTGAAAGGTCTTATTAATATTGACCTTTATTACATCTGAATATATTGTTCTACCTATGTGCGGGTTAGGACCCTAACACGAACAAAACCCAGTAGAACCAGTCTCAAAACCAAACTGAAGATATTTGTATACCATGGAGTACAATCTGATCTCCCATGATCACTGAAGTCATATAGAAACTGGTCCAATGAAAAGGAAGAAACATCTCAGGAAATCTGCGACCACATAGTGATGTCTTCAAGTCTTCTACACTATCTACCAAGGGTGAAATTATACATCATGTGAATAAAGGATTTGAGGTCGAACACAATGAGACATTGTTTGATTACCGTTCATTGATGTATACCATTAACAAACGCGAGACATCCTACCGATAATTAAAGTAGGTATCAAGGCACCGAGTACATTATTACAAGTGTGAATAGAGGAGTCGATGTCGAACACATAAAGAATCCATCGATTAGGAGACATTGATGTATTCCCAACTGTCGATGGTGAGAGAACCTGCCACTAATGACTACGGGCCTCAAGGTACTCATAAGATTCTAGGCCTCGTTTCCAGAATAAATGGGTTGATGTCGATGGAAAGAGACCAGCTGAAAGGAGAGAATTAAGGCATCTCACATCAGTCAGCATGAGGTACAAACTAGGAGCTTCATGATTTGGTGGAAATCGGACGAAGAACAAGTTCACGAACCAATGACCCTGTGCATCTTTCGTGTGTGCCAAGTGCAAGCGGTACATGAAAAAGACCCTATATATAGTAGTCAATGATGAAAACCTCCTGAAAAAGGTGAGGATACCACCAATAAGTCTAATGGCATCCAAGACACTGCACGAATCCAAATGTGTGAATAGATGTCTTGCCTTCGAACATAAGGGAAACCACCCATTCAATGACCAATGATGAAATGTCAACTATTAGGTTCAAGGTGACCTACCAATGGTGAAAGTAGGGCCAGGGTGCATGATAGGACTAAAGTATCATGTGATTCTGAGACAAACTAAGGGTATGGCCGACATGAAAAGTCAAGAGTTCTAAGGAGTGGCTGACACTAGTTAATATACTTCGATTGAACAAGAGCAAGAGACATATGGTGGACTCTGGAAAAATAGACCTAACGATAAAATCATGAGATGCAGGAGGCATCAATGAAGTTATTTGTAGGGACTGGAAGAGTAACTAATCGGTAGAGAAGACTTTGTAATGAGCTCAACTTCCCAAGGCCATGCTAAACCCAACATTATGGTGAATGGACTCAAATAACTTTGTGTTATGTTCAAAGGAGACACGACTGTTGTCGATATAAGATACTACTCCCTTCTTGCCCGTCCTTTTCTTGTTTTTTCATAACAAACAAATGTTATGATACAGAGGAGGAAACGAGTGTTGCAAGTAAGAAAAAATAATTCCATCAGTGGAACATACCAATTCTCAATGCAAGGAAGTGCATGCGGAAGATGGAGACTCAGGGGAATGTTCCCTCCTAGGTATAGGGTGTCAAATTGTGAAGGATATAAACAAGGCTCTGCTTGGTTGAGGATGCAAAACTGTTGAGGCAAACGGTTTATAACGCAAAGCGAGAACTTGCTATAGGCTCAATACTGCAAGAAGGGGCATGAGATACAATCATAACTTAATGCCAAAAATGTTCTTTTTTATGTCTTTTAGTCTACCTGGTGTGAAAAAGGGATAAACTTGTGCCAAGTAGACGTCTCTTCAAAACCAATTTACGAGTGTGAAAAAGACAAGTTCACTCGGCGATATTTTCACTTTTTGATAACGAGTCAAAAAAGAGCTTAACTAAGACTCATGATCTTTCAAATCTGATTTAACGAGTGTGAAAGGGACAAATCACTCAGCAATCTTTTTTCTTTTTTAAAGATGAGATGGAAAAGAGATTAAATTAAACTCGTTTTGGGAGTCCATGGGTTATAAGGTCGCATGTTTATGAATGAGAAATGAGGTTGTGCATAAAGTCAAGTACGAATTGAGAGGGACTCATGGTCCTATGAAAAAATCTCTGCATGGGAACCAAATGCAATAGGGCATATAACTAGGGCACCCATGTTTGGTAAGTCTCGACCACTTGAAAACGACACGACTTTATAGCATATGGAAGGTTCTGTGTCGCAACAAATGGGTTCAGTCCTAGGGCATAAAGACCGAGAGTTATAAGATAATGCGAAAATGCATAGCGAAATAGATACATATACTATATGTTGGGTAATGAACATACCTTCCCAGAGTGACAAGCAGTCGACAAAGTACTAACATCTGCAAGAATCCTGAGTTAAAACTGAAAAAACCAACTCGGTCCACTTTGTATTAGTCCATTATGTGAAAAAAATGGTTTAAACTATAGAAAGTGGGTAAAAATGATTTATAAATAGTAATAAAATCAAAAATTACTATACAATTTTGATTTTTTACCCAACTAGTGCAAATTGGACCAAATTCCTCCAAGATTCAAACGACAATTGTGGGAGCATCTGTCAACGAAATCACAAGCCGTCTGGATTAGATAATTCTTGTTCTCTTCCTCTTCAAATTCATTGGTTTAAAATTTTGAATTGGGTCTTAAAGTTTTAGTTATTTAAAGTGCAAATCATGTATTTCGGTGTACGCGGGCTGGCTTTGGTTAGGTTGTGTGTATGACTAGGTATATGCTCCTGTGTGAACTACAGAGAACGTGTATTGAGCCCTACATGCGACTGTGTGAAAAGGAAGCCACGTACAGGCACACAAATGATCAAAAAGAAGGGTTCTAACTCAAAATTCTATTTGTCTTTAACAGGATGGTTCTTGAATGGAGTGAGTGAGAGCATGAGGAGGTCGACACTGTTTTACATCGAGATCCAGGGGTCCAAATGGTCTTAAAGCGATGTGGTTTGTATAATTTTTGGGCGCTCAAAGGAATGAGAGCCCGAGTGAGGTTGTTGGGAATGTTGGTGGGTTATTGGGACCTTGAGAGTTTCAATCTCAATGGGAAACCATTGAGAATTGAAGTAGAGGACATTTACTTTCTGACTGGTCTATCACGTCGGGGGGAGGTTGTGAACCTCAAGTCGTGGGGAGCAGGTAGAAAGATGAATATAGAAGAATATATCGACACCTAGTATGTAGCAGGGACTCTTAAGGTAGGTATTCAAGTCCCTATCCAAGCAATAAACAACCTCAGTCTGAAGATCATTATCCTAGTTTTGACTAGGATTACAGGTTTGGACTCGTTGCACCAGGCATCGAGGCCGCTCATGTTCTATGCAGTGCAATGTGTGAGACCCATAGTGTACGACTGGTGTACCTCACTACTGGCCAATATGAAGAGCCAGTTGATGGAGTGCAAGCAATGGGGTAAAAGAAATTTTGGGTTTGCCTCCATCTTCTGCAGTTTCTTTTTCGAGCGGGTTCCAGGTTTCAGACCTAGAGTTGAGATTCTCCTGAGAGGACCTCACGATCCAACCATGTCACAGTGGACTGATGTGATGATGCAGTAGGGAGGAGGTAGGGTGCCTACACCGTACAACAAGAACTTTTTCTACTGGTGGTAGTGACAGGTCATCACTAAGGATGACTATCCCTATCAGGGGATCGACTTCAAAGGAGATCCAGACATGCCACTTCCACTAGGGTCTGCCAACAGTGACATAGGTATGTCAAAAAAAATTTACATATTTCATATTTTTGTGCTTTTGTATAATTAGGACAAAAATATTTTTGGATGGTGTTGAAGTATTGACTAGACATTTGTGTGCCACAAACGTGGGTCTGAGATGGCCAGAGGATTTCCCTCGACATCGATGGAGGAACCAGGGAGACAAAGCGGTAGGAGGAGAGGCCGAGAGGGTCCTATAAAATGTGTAGGGAAACCTGTCACGTATGACTCACAGGATACCCATGGTTAAAGTAGAGTATTTGTTTGAAGCCATGCAGCGACAGGTGGTTGGTGTACCCAGGGCATGGGTACAACTCTTTCGGCATCTCACAAATGTCGTGGTTTGCTACCATGATACACATACGACATCACAGGCATAGATGTTGTGGGATATTGTAATATCGGTTGTATATGTATTGAGGGCATTAGCCCCATTTTGTACTACAAACACCATATTTTTTTAAATATATAAACAAGGATCTTCAACTTTACTTATATTTTACAATGTGTACATTGATTAGATTGTTTTCTTTTCTTTCAATTATGTGACAAATTCCAATCTAAAACAAAGTTAGCATAAGCATTGGATACATGATTAGAACTCCTAGGAATATGATAATATGTAATAAAATCAAATTGTCATTCTAAAATACGTACCTGTAGGAATCATCGGAGTAAAGTAGGATGATGCACGCGGTAACGACCGTTCAACTAACATACTACTAACTGGGAATCGAGGTGAACTTCTATAGAACGAATGCCATGTGAGATAGCATCGCGTAAAATTTCTATAATGACGCTATATACAGCCACATTATTCGTGGATGTCCCTAGGCATACGCCTCCTGAAGACACCAGTAGACCCTCGGGTGAGTACACCACTCAAGCGGTAGAAGCCAACTTTCATGTGTGACGACTGGCCCTGTCTGTGAATCCTAAGTAGACTGATGACTCTATTGACATCTGTCAAACAAGTGAAAATGCGATAAGCAAATCGAAGACAAGAAAGAAAAAAGATATATACACTAAATTACATTAGTATACAGAGAGTTCCACCCAATCCTGGGGCTCAAGCATAATATCTTTTCCAGTAGATCTCATTTCTAGGGTCGGGAAACTTATTCCCTTCGTAATCTTCTAACTCATAGGCCCATTTTTCTAGAACATTTTGCATGGTGTAAGGACCATGACACATGGTTTTAAACTTGCCTGCCCCCAGTGGTTCTTTGGCTTGAACGTACAAGAGGACCAAGTCACCCTCAGCGTACAATCGAGTATAGACAGACTTATCATACTGGACCTTAACATGTTGTTTATTCACCTTCGTAGTTGTAGAGGTGTCTCGACGCTGCTCATCAAGACTATTTAGGTATACAAGGCATCGCTTGAGATCAAAAGTGTCAGATAGGAGCATGACTGCCAACTTAAGAGAATGGATTCTGCATTCAATGGGTAATATCAACTCCACACCGTGTACTAACTAGAAAGGGTAAAATCTGGTGGTAGTCTTGATTGAGATTCGGTATGCCCAGAGTGAGGGATATAGCATGATGTGCCAGTTAGATTTACTCTAACTCACAGTTTTTTACAAAATGGTCTTGAGAGACTTGTTGATAGCCTCTAATTGCCCATTTTCCTAGGGATAATAAGGAGAAGAATGACCATGTTTAAACCCCAGCTTAGCTTCTAGTTCTTCCATCATCTCATTCTGAAAGTGACTGCCATGGTCAGTGACAATCTCACTCGGGATACTGAACCAAGCGATAATCTAATTGAAAATGAATAAGGTTGCAGTATTCCCATCAGATTTAACTGTAGACATGGCCTTGGCCCACATAGTAAAGTAATCGACAGCCACGATAATGTGCTAATGCCCCCAAGACAAATTTGGGTTGCAATCGACGAACTCCACCCCCCACTTGGTGAAGGGATCGACTGTAATGACTGGATGAACAGGGGTTGTATGCGAGCGCATTTTCTGAGTGAACACTTGGCAGGGGTGACACTTATTAACCACTTCAATAAAATCCTTAAATATAGTAGGCCAGAAATAACCGTCTCGCAAAATTTTTTGGGTTGTCACAAGCCTAGATAGATGACCACCACAAGCCCCATTGTGGAAATCATTTAGAACAAACTCATATTCTCTGTGAGTTAAACAACGACACAAGATATCGTCTATTCCTCGGTGATACAAAGTTTCACCTATGATAGTATACTTCTTAGCTTGGTACCTTATACGCTATTGGTCATCTCGTGAGAGATGTTGAGGAAAATTCAAGGTCTGAAGATAGAGCACAATGTCTCTATACTAGGGGTTAGATGGAGAGACAAGAAAAATGTGTTCATTCGCAAATGATTCAAAATGGATAATGTCCTCATCTAATCGTGGAAAATTGGATATTAGATCTGCAAAGACTAGGGATTTCTTGGATTTCGTAGAAGCAAAATCAAGATCAAACTCCTGTAAAATGACAATCCATTTATTATATTTTCCCCCTATGATACGTTGGGTAAGGAAACATTGAAATGGATTGACGTCATCAACCACCATAGTCTTACAAATTAATATGTAATGGCGTAGACGCTGGACTGCATGAATGACAGCCAAAGCTATCTTTTCAACATGAGTATAAATAAGTTCAGGAACGAGTAAAGTTCGACTAAGATAGTAGACGACGTGCTCATGGAGCTCATCATCCTCCTGAACCAGAACCATACCAACCGTATCCTCAAATGTGACAATATAATGCAAGCAATATCTATTGTATTTGTGAGGCTTCAATAGACACACCGACACCAAATCTTTCTTCAAAGCATAGAAGGACTCCTAGGCTCACTCATCCTAGATAAAAGGGGTGTCCTTCTTCAAAATATGCATGAAAACTTTAGTGATAGTGGAATAGTTCACTATAAACCTATGAAGAAAGTTAGTTTTCCCCTGTAGACGATGATGTTGTCTAATTGTTCACAGGGGAGGAAACCAAAGTATTGCCTCAACCTTAAGAGGATCTACCATGATCCCGGTCTCAGAAACTAGAAAACCTAAAAGATGACCAGACTTAATGCAAAAGATGCATTTGTGAGGGTTCAACCAGATTCTATAATAACGACATCATTCAAAAACAAGACGAAGGTGAATAATTTGATCCTCTCTCTTACGAGAGTGAGAAGAAAGATCATCAAGGTAAGCTTCGACTAAGTGCTTAAGATCGTGAAAAGCGAAATTCATGGCATGCTGAAAGGTTGCTCCGGCATTTTTAAGGCCGAAAGGAATTTTCCGGTATGTAAAGGTACCCCAAGGACAAATAAATGTTGTCTTGTGTTGATCCTCAGGTTTGATTTGAATTTGATTATATCCTGAAAATCCATCCATAAAAGAAAATACTTCGCTTCCTTCACACTAGTCGAGAATCTGATCGATGAAAGGTGTGGGAAAGTTGTCTTTCAGACAGGCCTTGTTCAGGTCACGAAAATCCATACATACACAAATGGTTCCTTGCTTATTATCTATAGGAATGGGGTTGGACACCCATTCGGTCAAGGGAACCGGGTAGATGAAGCCAACATTAAGTAGCTTCTCCACCTCTGCCTTAAAAGCAGGGGCTTTTCGAGGGTTAACAACTCTAAGATGTTGTCAAATAGGTTTAGCATCTAGATAAGCTTTAATATCATGTTCGAAAATACGAGGGTCTATCCCTAGCATCTCTTCATAGGACCAAGCAGATACATCTCAGAATTCCTTGAAGAGCTCGGTGTAGATCAAGATTTCTTCTGGCGAACAATCTGCACCAATATTTACATTATCAACCTTGCCAGGGGTATGAGAGATATCGATCTGGATGGTAGGAGAAATACTCGTCATGTTTCCTTTGGCATAAATGCCATGCATATCAAGTAGAACTACAGCGTGACCGACTATCTCAGTCAAAGTAGATCGAAGGTTGTCTTGTTCGATTCTTTCAAGATCTGGGAGAAAATAGGAGCGGTGATGCATATCATCCCAAGGTTTATCGGAAGCATTCATAGCTTCGATGATGGGTTCATCTGAAGGCAAAGTTCCATCGAGGAAATCATGTGAACAAGACAATGAGGTGGCCCACATGGGCCTATACATGAGATCCTCCTCGTCCGTCGGTGAGGGAACAGGATCGGGATCGGCAGAAGAGTCAAGAGCAGCATGATACGCAATCTCTATTGTCGATAGTGGCATGGCCATCCCAGCATGTGACTGTCCTTCAAAAGACAAAATTAGGAAAGGTAGGGTCCATGGATCATAAAAATAAGATGTGCGGAAAGGAATGGACCTCCCAGTCGAGACGTGCCCACTGGACATGGCATAAACTTGATGTTTCGGTGCCGAGAAGTCAAAAGTACCCATAAGGGAAGAATACATTCTGACACCAATATTCTCAATTGTCGGTTGAGAATTGTCGATCGCAGGGATCGACTGTCCAAGAGATTCATTAGGACTAGAGCATGCAAAGGATAATTGATCGATCGTCATGATCTTCCTCTCATGAGGAAAACAAAGAATACGGAAGACAGACGATACAATAATGATCATAGCATAAGTCCAATTGCAACCTAGTAATAGGTTATAATCAAGAGGTGCATCAACTACTTATACTTCCACCTCTACCGTCTTCCCACCTAACTGGACCGGAAAGGTGGGGTGAATACCATGAGGGAGGAAGGAATGACTGTGAAAAGTAGACAACATGTTGGATGACTTGGAAAGGGTCAGAGAACCGAGAGCTTTCCAACAGGACAGGGACATCACACACATAGCAGTGCCTTCATCAACAACTGCACATTTGATGGTATCCTTTGAATACTCCAAATGGATTTGGAAAGCCACATGGTACGGAAAGCGAGGCTTAACCTTTGTGATGTCAAAATTGATAACCTTTGAGCCACTAGGTTCTAGAGCTCCTAGAGTAGAGAGTAAGGCATTCCTCTATGAAGGACACATCTAGAGTACCTCCAAAGTTGACATAACACAAGGGGTTTGGCCCAAGTCCTCAACAATAGAGTAGTTATAGGTGGCTCTAGCATTTGGATTATGGGTAGAGCACTTAAGTACTCCTTTTGAAATACGAGGCGGTGGCTCTGGTTTCTCAATCTGTAAATTTGTCTCCGAAGGAGGAGGAGATTCTAGACCAGAATTAGTTTGTTTAGAACTATAGTCTCGAGATCAAGTGGCTACATATATTTTTGCATCAACCATATTGATACATAAACGGTCGCCACCTTGCGACCATTGGTTTTGACCTCCACCATCCGCATTTTCGACGTTTGAGTAGCTCGAGGCTAAATGTTGATTATGTGGGAATGGATTCGTCAACACGGCGGGCGATTGAGATAAAAGCCTCGCAGCTTCTGCAAGTTTTGGGCACAAATGTGTAAGGTGATCATCTGTGAAAATATTATAGGGAAACTTCACCTTATGTTTTTATCATTTTCCCTCTCCAGCATTACTACCCATCTTCTCATTATTATTATTGTCCTTGGTTTTATTACCATTTTTTCCAGCCTTATGGTTATTACGTCCTTTCCTCTTATTCCCTCCTAGTTGTTGCTTACCATTCGAGATCGCTGACAACTGAATGGAGTGTACATACGTCGACTGAGTGGGATTGGAAGACACAGAAGAGGATGGTCCTCCTGAAGACTAGCTTAAAGACAACTCTTTCAACTGGTTTGTCACCGATTCTGTGGACTTTACATTGGCAGAACCTACAATCCCATCGGCATGAGGTTTGGGCTTTTTCCTAGGGTCGTAAGTAGACCACGGTGCTTCATGAAGAAGGTGGTATAACATCCTAGACTGATCATATGTCAAATCTAACTGCTTGGATCTAAAGATTTCTTCTTCTTCAGTGGTAACCTCGGAGGTAGAAATGTCCTTCGAGATAGGAGGGTGTAAAAACTTAAGAAACCATTCTAAAAGAAAGGTCAGGGGTATAGGGGTCTTAATCAACCTCTTCCATCTACGCCACTCCTAGATATGGTCTGAGATATGAGTGGTGGTGTCCTGGCGTAAAGTAGATAACAATTCTAAGCCAGCATCATAATGAATGGGAAACTGGAAGTGGTTAATAAAGACCATCACCAACTGACTAAAAGTCCCATATGCCCCCCTCGGTAGCTCAATATACCATTTCTTAGCAACTCCGATAAGGGTGCATTGAAATAATCGCAAATGAATAGAATCATCATTAAGGGAGTTTGATGAGCACCAAAGGTGAAAGGTAGTGACGTGATCACCAGGATCCTATCCATTCTTACCCTTGAAATTTGGGATGTCTGAAGGAAGTTTGGTGGGGACCGGGGGCCATGTAGGATCATGACTCATGGGGTCATTCATTAACTTAGACAACTATGGAAGATTAAGTGTGGCCAAAAAAGGGAGATGGGGCTGTGACATCTGACCCCAACCTCCCAGGAAAGATTGTGCTTGTGGATTCGTAGGCCATCCAGGGTTCTGGTAAACACCACAGCCTTGTCCGGCATTATAAGGCCCTCCTCCGGGCTGATTCATATAAGGTTGGTTGGACATCATTCCAGTTGGAATGTTCTGTTGAGGGTTATAGAAATTGCCCCCGGCTGGATTAGATCCAGGTTGGGGGTTGCCCAAAGCATGAAACTAACCTCCCCTGGGTTGGAAACTAGAGGATAGAGGTGGATTTGTCATGCCAAATGTATTGGTCAGAATCTACACCGAGGAGGTAGGATTGTAGGACGGAATTTGAGCCGAAGCTTGTCTACTAGGTTGATTATTCCACCCAGAAGTAGGAGGATTGGACCCAGGATTAAAAGCAGACATACCTCCCATATTAGGAGTCATTTGAGGGATTTTAGATCCACCAAATGAAAAAGGAGTGTAGGGAGGTGTACTTCCCTCAAGTCTAGCACTAGAATTAGGGCCAACAATTGGGATGGAGTTCGAAAAATGTGAGGTGAAGTTAGGCATACCATAAGAAAATGGACTAGAAGACATAGGGATGGACTAAACATTGTAGCCCGGTGAGTGGCCAAGAGACCCAAAGGGGTTCGAGGCAGTAGCATGAGCATTAACTATAGGCCGAGCCATAGTAATGATAGGTTCCTCTGGCACTACGACCATAGAGGTTGCAGGAGTCGAAGGTGTGTCATTAACTATAGTGGGTATGGGATTCGAAGGGATCCCGGAATTCTAGAGACCAGGTTCAGTACTCATCCCTATAGAATCACAAGTCTAAACGTTGGATCTGTGTGTACCACATATAATGACTCTACGCCTTTTAGAAGGCAAGGAAAAAAAATCTAGTGGTAACTGTAATAAGAGACAGGATTGGCGAGGCATTTGGTCTGAATTCATGATGACTTAAGACTCTAAAGATAAAAAATATATCTTAAGGCCGACTAGTAAGCAAAGAGCACACCAAAATGCAAATGGACAATATGCATGCAAACGGGCTAAAGTGGTCGAGTGGCCTCTTTCTCTAAAGAAGTAAGGTCTCGTCCAAGAGGGACCTAAGACTCCCCACTAAATATCGGAGGTAATAGAATTAGTTATAGGGGTCCTCATAGGCTTAAAAACCAGTCGGTCAGATCCCCCCGGAGAGGTAATCCTCCATAAATTTTGTGTTTTGTCTGACCCCTATCTTGTAAGTGTGTTGAACCTACATAGAATAGATCTAGATAAACAATAATACACACATTTGCAAAGAGAATTGGATAAATAAGAAGAAGGAGAGAAAGAATAGAAGAATTATCATTAACTGTTGTGAATAATGAATAATTTACACATGATATACTCTATATAACTCAATGAGTTCGACTTGAGGTGGACCAAGTCTCCATAGTGGTGGTCTAGAGTGATCTGGACACACACAATCATTTATGGGAGTGAACCGCCACCTATTCTAGTCTCTCAGGCAGTTACGAGAGTGAACTGTCACCTAGTTGAGTTAACTAGTCAACTAGTTTTGAGTTAACTGACTGAACAAAGAGTAGTGAGGAGTTAACTGAGGGAATCAAGGCTAATGTGCCACTCTGGTGATGATACCAAGGCAAGGTCGAATTAGTATGGTGATGATCCCAATGTTGCATGGTGATGATCCCAATGCAACATCTAAACTCAACTCAACTAGTCAAACTGAAGTGTGAACTGAAAAAGAATATTCTCCAGGTGGAATATTCTCACCTAAAATATAGGAGATGGGATAATGACTAATTATGACTAATAAACAAATAAAAACCTTAGAAAAAATAAATCCTAGGTGTGTGTGAAGTAATTCCAACACCCCCCCTGAACATCACTATGGTGAAAATAAATATTGGGTCCCGGCAACGAGGCCATGTTAGGTACCCAAGTACAAAAGATACACTCAAAATAAAGTG
>JASDQU011100803.1:20583-44867 GCA_032191745.1 Picea mariana | reverse complement strand
ACCTTCAGTTCTCTCATACTTACCGTGTACCTCGAAGGTCCAAGCGGTTGACCAAACACTTACAGTTTGAGAGGACATCCTTGGTACCCTTAAAGAGAATTTGGTCATGGCACAGAATAGAATGAAGGAGCAAGTAGATCAAGGTCACTCTGAACGTCAATTTGCAGAAGGGGATCAGGTGTTTCTGAGACTGCAACCATATAAGAAAACTTCCCTCAAGGCTGAGCATTGTCAGAAGCTAGCACCCAAATTCTATGGCCCTTACACAGTTCTCAAGCGTGTGGGACAAGTTGCATATCAGTTAGCTCTACCCAGTCAGTCGAAGATACATCCTGTTTTTCATGTTTCATGCTTGAAGAAGGTGATTGGAACCAGGTGCCAAATTCAAACCAACCTTCCAGAGTTAGCTGAAGAAGGATCCATTTGGCTACAACCAGAAGCAGTTTTGGACCAGCGTGAGCGTTGCCTACATCAGAGAACCATCAAGGAAGTGCGAGTACAGTGGAAAGACATGACTCCAGCAGATTTCACTTGGGAACTAGCTACCATTTTGAAGCAGTTTCCACATCTCAAGCCTTGAGGACAAGGTTGTTTTTAATGGGGCGGACATGTTAAGGTCCTAACCCGCACATAGGTAGATCAATCTATTCAGATGTAATAAAGGTCAATATGAATAAGGCCTTTCAATAAAATAGAATAAGGAGGATGTAAGAAGACCTAATAGAAGCTTCCACTTCTAGAAGGATCTTCCTCTAGATGCTTCTCTTAATAGACATATTTAGTATAAATAAGGGGCGAGGGTATGAGAACCCTAGCTTGGAGATTATTGTAACAGAGCGCTGCTCGACTGGAGGTTGCCCCCTCGAAGAGGCCTGTGAACATTTCTTTCTGAATCAAGTGCTTTTTCTATTGCTATTTCGTATATCATTTCTATGTATTGTGAAGATTATGCTGGATATTTTACTATTATTCTACCATTTCTAGTATTTTATTTCTGTTCTGCATATTTTATATATGTGGTATCTTTCATTGGATGGTGGTTAGTTTGGACAGTGAAAGATAGAAGAGAATGATAAATTGGCTGCAGAGGATCTGAGTTGATATTGAAGAGAAAACCCTAAGAGCTCAGAAGTGATACACATGATGTTATATACACTGGCTGCGTATATATGCAGGTTGTAGTGAGCCAGTGTGCATACACACATGGGCTGCACTACTGACAGGTCGCGTACCTGTTGCATATTGATATCTGTTAAGGATTGTTGCCTCATCTTAGTTGATGTTGAGTGTGTAAGATGAGTCTTGCATTATAGAGTTGGTGCTCTTGTAGAGTTGTACTCTATTTAGTTGTTGCTGAAAAACCCCAAAGATTGTAGTCCGTAATAAAATGAAAATTGTACATACATCTTGTGTTCTTTGTGTTCCTTGTGGTGATGACATGTTGTTGATATATTGCTGATATATGTTGTTGATATGTGTTCACATCTAACTGGTTATAAATGACAACAATGAGTAATGAGTCAAATGTTGAATGTTAACTAATGAGTTTTGTGTAAGAGGGAAGTTTTGGGAAAAAGAGCCCCACACTCATTCACCCCCCCCCTCTAAGTGTGGTAGGTGTGTCCAACACAAGTAAGTAATCTAAGAAACTTTCTGGTGTCTTACTTGAAGTTGTTGAATGATAAAACATCTCTATAAGTATTACAAAGTTTGTTAGAAAAGTGCAATTCTAGAGAAAAGATAAAACTAGAACATAAGAAAGTCAATCATGTCCATAGGAAGACAAGATAAAATAGGGAGTTCAGGTTGAATGCAAATATTGAAGAATTTAACATGGGGGACATCATATTATATTTGGGATCCGAGGTAAATGTTCTGCCTAAGAAAACTTGGGAATGCATGGGGGAACCTACACTGGGATATTCACCTATTCAGTTGAAATTAGAATACCAACATAGAGTGGTACCAATTGGTCGATTGGAAGGTATACCAATCTATTTAGATGGTGTACACACTATAGAAAATTTTGAGGTGATTGATATAGTGCATACTACTACACCTTATCTAGCATTGTTGGGACTAGATTGGGAATTTGACAATCATGATATCATCAACTTGAAGACCAATAAAATAATTTGTGAATCAGGAGAATATAGAATTATAACACCATTAGACCCTTCAGAATGTGGAATATATGTTGAACCAATGACATATAACTTTATTCCATAGGAAATAAACTAGTTTTATTTAATTGTTGCATGCGAGGAAGATTACATTAAATCAATAATAGATTGAATGCATAGCTGGAGAAGCATTACTTCTTGTGCTTTAGATTATGACACAAGACTGAAGAATTGGCAACAATGAACAACACTTACATGGTATATCTACCAAAAGATGTGCAAGAATGATGCACACACTAAGATGGGTTGGAGCAGAGGTAACAAAACCTCCAACATTTTATGGTCAAAATGATTTGGAAGAATTTTTAACAAAGTTTTAGTTAGAAGTCTTGGATATTCAAAGGTTATTAGTTTTAGATATTTCTTTGAAAGAAACACCTGCATGTTGGTGGGGTACTCACAAAGAGAAGATCCATGATCGATATCAATGCAAAAGATTACTGCGCATTAGATTTGGTGAAGAACTCGAACTGTGCAGAGGAATTGTAAATTATAAATATTTGCAGTAGAATTTTTTCATTACATTTTCATTTGAACATGAGAACCCAATGATAGATGCATAAATGAAGTTGGTAAAAGAGAATATCTTTGAACAACCTGAAGTTGAAATTGTAACAACTTATCGGAATCAAAATCGAAAAACAATCAGACAATTTCTACATTGTTACCACATTGCAGAAGAAGACCTGGGCGATATTCAAGTAACATAAGTTGAAGGAGAAAGAGAAGTATAATTCCCACAGTTACAGTTAGAATAATTTTCTGCACTACTAAATATAAAGAAAGTCAACTTTGAAATAGAGGAGAATCCAAAAATTGCAAGTATTGGTGACTATTGGGATAAATGGATAGTGGAAAGAATAACAGAGCTATTGCACGAGTATAGTGATCTACTTCCAACAACATTTTCAGAGATGAAAGGGGTAGGAGGAGAACTTGGAGAAATGAAAATTCCTCTATGATTAGATACTAAATCAATAATACAAAGACCCTATAGGTTGAATCCAATATATAAACAAAAAGTTAAGGCAAAGATTCATAAGATGTTAGAGGATGGTATAATAGAACATGTTGAATAATATAAGTGGATTATCCCTATGTTAGTTCAGGAGACGAATCAAGGGGGAATAAGGATCTGTGTAGACTTGAGGAAGTTGAATGATTCATGTCTGCATGATACCTTCCCTACTCCATTAAATATCAGGTATTGGAGAATGTAGGAGGAAAATAAGCATATTCATTAACTAATGGATTTTCAGGGTATAACCAAATTAGAATATCACCATAGGATCATCATAAGACTACATTTTCCACATAATGGGGGTGATATCAATACACAGTGATGCCCTTTGGGTTGAAGAATGCCCCTGCTATTTTTTTTAAGAGTAGTGGTAGCTACATTTAAATATTTTATACATAAATGTTTGGAGGTTTATCTAGATAATTGGACAATATTTATCCTATTGAAATATCATGTTAAAGTTCTAATATTGATGTTAGACAGGTGTATACAGTGTAAAATTTCATTAAATATTAAGAAATGTCAATGCACCATTTTGGAATTTTGCTGGGGCATGTGGTGTGTAAACATGGTCTGCTGGTTGATCCTGTGAAGATTGGTGTCATTGTTAATTTACCACAACCTAAGTCAGTGCACTAATTAAGAGATACAATAGGTCATACAGGATACTATCGAAAGTTCATAAGGAGATATGCATATATTAATGCACCCATGGAGAAACTGTTAAACAAGGATATCAAGTTTCAGTGGAATGATGAGTGCCAACATAGTTTGTACATCCTGGAGGAGAAAATGGTGACAAGGACAATTCTGGTATTTCCCTATTGGTCAAAAGAATTCCATTTTCATGTGGATTCCTCTTCAATAGAACTTGGAGAATTATTAACACAACTAGGAGAAGGTGATATAGATCACTTTGTAACATTTGCAAGCAGGAAACTCTCAAATTCAGAACAAAAATAAAACACAACAAAGCAAGAAGGATTAGCTATGGTATATGCATTGAAAAATTTCAGACATTATTTATTAGGCCAACATTAAAAAAAAATCACAGATCACCGTGCTCTTAGATACTTGGTCAATAAGTGATTATCAGGGGGGGAAATATGTAGATGGTTGTTTTTATTTCAAGAGTTTTCTTTTGAAGCAGTTCTGAAACCTGGAAGATTGAATGCAGGGCCAAATCATCTGTCTAGGATAACTAATGGAGAGGAACCAAGAAGCTTGGAGGAGAATTTTCCTGATGCACAACTCTTTTAAGTACTGATTTGTGATGAATACTTTGTTGATATTATTGAATTTTTTAGTACAAGATTTTCCCCAAAAGAATACAATATTTCATAGAAGAAGAATTTGGTGGTTAGAACTGTAGATTATCAACTTATTGCAGGACACTTGTATAAACTAGGTGCATATAATATTCTAAGGAGATGTGTCATGGAACATGAACGTCCTATGATTTTAGCAGAAGCACATGAAGGAATACTTGGAGGACATTATGAAGGGAAATCCATTGTGCAAAAGATATTTCACGTAGGACTATGGTGGCCAACAATTTCTAAGGATGCAAAGGAGTATTTCCATAATTGTGATGTCTATCAGAGGGTAGGAAATCCATCTAGGAGGGATGAGATTCCCTTAAAACCTCAGGTAAATATTAAAGTGTTTGAAAAATGAGAAATGGACTTTGTAGGACCAATCAATAAACTAGATAAAAGAGCAATATCAAGATACATCATCAAAACGACAAAATATTTAACCATATGGACTCAAGCATCAACAATAAGAGATTGCAGTGAAGAAACTACAATGCACTTCCTGTTTGAACAAGTAATTACAAGATTTGGATGCCATAGAATTTTGATGAGTGATCAGGGGAATCATTTTATCAATAGTACCATCCAGGAAACGACTGAAGAATTTGAGATAGATCATCAAAAGATTAATCCTTATCGTCCTTAGGCTAATGGAAAAGTGGAAGCATTTAATAATATCTTGGAGAATTCCTTAACTAAAAATTGTAATGTAAACATGGATGATTGGGATTTGAAGATGCCAATAGTATTGTGGGCTTATAGAACCACATGCAAGAAACTCACAGGGTAGACACCTTTCATATTGGTGTATGGATAGGAATCAATAGTCCCTTTGGAATATTTGATACTTATTCTGTGCATTGTATCCATTACAAACATGACAGAAAGAGGCACAACTCAAGAAATATTGTCTCAACTCATGGAACTAGAAGAGGACATGATTATGGTTGGTTTCCACCTGGAAGTACATAAAGAAAAGGACAAATATTGGCATGAAAGACACATTAAGAGGAAAATATTTAAGAAAGGAGATTTGGTTCTTCTTTATGATAACATATATTTACAACACCCAGGGAAATTTGGGATGCATTCACTAGGGCCATATGAGATAAATTTTATCACAAATGCAGGTGTTGTGCAGTTGTAGGATTTAGCAGGTAAAGAGATTCAAGGATTGGTGAATGGCATTTGATTGAAAATATATAGGGATAATCGACCGAACAACACTTAGTAGTTGTAGTGAAACAAATTAGAGTTGTACATAGTGTATATAGTAGGAGTTAAAAGAAAAAAGAAGAAAAAAATTGGAAAAACAAGAAAAATGCAAAAAGATGCAGTAGATAGATAAGTGGTAGATAGGAAGTTGGATAATACTGTGTACAACATACAATAAGTGGTATGGAAGAAAATGAATACATTATGCATCAGATAAAGGTCACAAGACATAAAAATCAACGTGTCGATACAAAAAGTAGTCGAAAAAAGAAAACGATGGTCAGAAAAGTGCGATACAACAGAGAATTTATGACCGAACCTATAAAAGGAGAAATCATGCATGGAAATCCTCATTCTAACTTTGTGAAAATGAGAGATAAGGATCAAAATCTCAGTGTGAGAAGGTATTTCTGATGTATTTAGTGAATATTCAGAGAAACCCTTTCAAAAATTAGCAAGATGGTGCGACCAAATTTCGGAGCTCCCAACCAAATTGTAAGACAAACACAGAGTGTCATGAAGTCTGCACATGACATAGCCTCCAAAGGAGAAAACTTGAATCAACAGGAAGGATTGGCCGATGTGGACGCAATTCCATCTCTAGTCATTGAGTCGGTTAGTCCCACAATGGTAGAAGAGCAGGATCCAATGACAGAGTAAATGGATGTCGACTCAATAAGTGAGACACAAAACCCTAACATAGAGAAAAACCTCATGCAACAACTTGGGTCAGGAGCACCACAACGCATGGAGGAGCACGATGATGAATTTACATAGTTATATGAGCCCAGAAGACAATTCGAAGAAGTGCAACACCATGTAGCATATTCAACACAACATGCAAAGGAACAAGTATAGGTGGAGGATATTACAGGAAAGAAAAACTCCAGACACAAAAGAAGATGACGATGAGAACCAAGAAGCAGGTCCATTAGTAGGAAAGAATAAAACTATGTGAAAACATGTTGTACCAACAACACCAAGAAAGAAGAAAGAGATAACAATTTCATTACCACAAATACCTGAATGAGTCAAAGTAGTCGATTACATGTAAGGATGTGTAAAAAAATGAAATATGTTTATCATGATGTGACAGACATGGAAAAGTTCCCATAGTTTTCACATCAATTGTATATAGAGAGTAGAGGAGAGGGTCCATCAGGGGATCCCATTTTGGAGCCAAAACAATGGATTGGAGGACTTTATAAAACATGGATCATGAACTTGCTAGATATTCCCCACTTTGGGAGGGGAAAATATGTAAATGCACGTGTCAAACATCTAATATAACAAGTACATGGAGGCATCTTATGGATATAGAGGCTTGTATCAATAGATGTGGACTTAATTGTAGATATCACATGTTTCACAATAGATGGATAAAAATAAGAGAACTATTTGGATGACAAGACAAAGGAAAAAAATTTAGCAGAGGAGATGAAGAAGAAATGTGAAACTAAGAGAGGGTCATAGGGAATAATCATTAACTGAATCAGTGAACCAATAACGAGTTTAGTGACCAAATTGATGTCATTTAAAATTTTGAGGAAGTGCCACAAGGAAGAAGCACTTGTAGAAGTCATAGAAATAGTCGCACAATGCACAAAGGCGAGTCTACTCAGTTGGGCTTTGTATCTACTTAATTTTCTTTTGGAGGACTGAAAGGACGCCCAGGATTTGGGATCAGAGTTTCATTATTCATGGTTGATTATCTTGATAACATTAATTTTTTTGGGAGAATCAAAATACAACACATTTTACCCGAGGCCAGGGAAGTGTCACACTGCAAGGTATACAACACTATGGAACACTTCAGATCCGAAGAAAAGGAATGTAAAATTTGGTATTTTTTACATGGTTTTTGATGAAATGAAGGAGAAGTTGGATAATACATGGATGATACTTCCAAAAGTAGTGAAAGAACATCAAATCATAGCTAATTTTTAGGCTACAAGGCATAACATGTGGATCCAGGTGAAGAGGGATCCTAAGAAGGAGTGGCTATAGTTGAGGTATTGTGTTACAAACGAAGAAGTGAAGTGGGCCATGAAGGATTCGCCTGAATAATGGAAGGTGCTAGTGATTCCAAATACTATACAAATATCTAAGCAACAAGTAGAGGTTGTCCTTTCAAAGAAGTCATCTAGCCCAACAACTAATACAAGGAAGGAAACAAAGTGCGCCAGAGAAACAAGGGGTATTACAACCACTAGAAAGTCAAGGTAGAAGAATCATGTCCCAAATCGTTCAACCTAGGTGAAGGAGCATTAAGTAGAACCAAATAGAGGAGCACAAAAGGATACAAGCATTCCTATTCTGAAGGAAATAAGAGGTGGAGATCTCCTAGATATGGATATACCCGATACAACCACACAGACAAAAACACTTCCAATGAAAAGGATAGTAATGAAAACAACATGCTAGCGCAAGAAGATGAAGGAACATAAGGGAGTTTCTGAGCTTACAATTACAGAGGATAACATAGATCTAGTCGGAGAGAAAGTCCATGATTGAACAACAGAAGCATGGTATGATGCTCAGAATAAAAAGGAGGAGATAATAAATAAGTTGATAGAGGTCAAGGATACACTGGAACAATTGTAACTTACTATAGTTCAACAAAAGTAATAGGAGCAACAACAATAAACTATGAAGGAAAGAATAGCTCCATAATAGGAGACATTACAAATCATATCCATGGGGAGTGAACATTTCYATATCACTCAGGGAATGTTGTAGGGTGATGAGGATACAATGCAAAATCCATTAAAGGACAAAGATCATTTGGACTTCGTGATGCCCAAGGTTCCAATGAAGGTTCTATACAAAATCCAAATTAGTGTCATGCGGGAAACTCAATCAAGGGCCTRTGTAGATGCTACAAGTTTACAATTGGCCATCAAMGTAAATAATACACTGGAGATGACACTTAACTAGGTGAAATTCAAGAGGGAAGAATCAAAGAATCAAACTAGTAGATTGGAGCAACAAATGGAAGAAGTGTTTAAAATAATTATTGACAACATGAAGGAAGGGAACATACCAACATAGGAGAATATTGAGAAAATAAYGTAGGCTATGGAGAACTACAAGAGCCACATTACAAAGTTGAAAAAACTCCCAGAAAAACCTAACACTCCACCAGAGGTAAGGAAACAAAGGGAGAAGGAGGCTATAGGTCATATGGAGAGAATTGCGTAGAAGATCCAAGAAATCATAGAGTTGTATAATAAGAGCATGCAATTATGGAAAAATATGTAGAAGGATGAGAAACTGCAGGAGTTGGACCAAAAATAATAAGGGTAAATACTGCAGTGAAAGACGTAAAGCAGAAGTAAAAAGTGATGACCATAGCATACATGCTGAAGAGTGTGCAAGAAATGAAGAATTTGTAGGTAGAACTAAAGAATATACAAGCAAAACAAACGTAAGGGCAGGTACCGTTGGAACCACTACAAGAAGGTGCAAAACAAATGTTGACAAAGATTGAAGCAGAAAAAGGTCAGATAGAACAAGTTGGATTGGAGAGTGAAGAATTGTTGAAGGAGCATATTACTATGAAAATTGTGGAGACTACAGCTGAAAAGAGCACGCAAGTAAAATATCAAGTTGAAGAAGTTTCAAGTAGGTTCCAGGTGCTGAAGAAGTTTGTGCAAGAAGAAAACACTAACTGAGTGGCTCAGGATGAGCCACAGGTGAGAGTTGGGGGCATGTTGGTGCAGACCATTTTGGGGAAAGGCGCAGTAATTTATGAAGGTAGTTAGAAAAGGAGCCAGAAAAGGAGAACACACAGAAAAATAAGAAAAAACAATGTCATGAAGGAAGAAGGAAGTAGATCGATGAGGAAAATGGTTGGATTGTAGACCAACCATGGTCACGGAGTTAGAATGTGGRCAAATCTATTCCACCTAGGGTTAGTGGTTTAGAGTTTTTTCCATTGTTGTAATGGATATTGACCCATGTTTGTAATAAAAATATGTGTGGTGAGATATGAGGAAGAGAAGTAGTTATGATTAAGCATAGTGGTGAAGCATGAGAGAATGTTTGGATGATCWTAGAGTCAATTTTGGAGATATTTTCAGAGAGATGAATTGTAATTGAGGGTAAGTTTGCAAGMTCAAAATCTTGGAGTGATATTTTCAGCCTCACCTTTTATGTAATGTGCACAATGATATAACTTGATGAAGAATAATAAAAGAGGTTAAGGTCACAAGCTACAGATCTTGGTGCAACCTTGTTAGCCTCACCTCATATGTAATGCACGCAACACTATAAACAAATGAAGAATAATAAAGCGAATAATGCTACATCTTTGTCAATGTATCCCATGGGGGGTGAACCACTATAAAAATTTGTGTCTCTATGTGGAATGTTTGTCTTATTTCTTGCAATGGTTTATAATGAATGAATGAATATGGTAGAATTAAATTGAAACACAGACTAGAATAGATATGATATGTACCGCAGAATGAAATCTAATGAATGAACATGATTGTAGAATGTTAGATATGATGTATGTTGAGGTAGAATAATGTCTAACATCGCCACAAAAACCTCCCTTCCACGATTGTAGACATCTGGGTCCTGTAGTCACCCATAATCCATCCCATGTGAGACATCATTTTACACTTTTTGCATAGTGTTTCCGTCTAGTCTTGAGAAGGGTCGATGGTTTGTAGGGTTTTGCTGAAAACCTAAAGTAGAACCCGAGTCAGCCCAAAAAAATCCAACATGAAGCTACAATCAAGGAATTATGGGATAAGTTAGGGGCTTTGTATTAGTCTAAGTCCTTGGTAAAAAACTATTTGTGTATAAGAAGTTGTACAACTTGAGGATGAAATATGGAGACTCGATGACAAAGCATTCAAATGCTTCAATATTGTGGTAAGTTAGTTATTATCTGTTGATATTAAGATTTCTGATGAAGATAAGTGTATTGATTTATTTTTCTCTTTACCAAAATCATGGGATAGTCTAGTTGTGGCCATATGTAGTAATTCAACTACTTTAAGTTTTGATGATGTAATGCTATCCTTGTTGTCGGTGGATACAATGAATAAAAACATGGAAAGCTAGAGAAAAAATGCCTTATTTGCAAGAGGATTCTCCTAGGAAAGAAATAAATCTATGTTCTCAAGTGGGAGATCTACATCTAGGGGAATATTTAAATCTCCTAGAAAATTTGTAAAGGTATGTTGGATATGTGGAAAAGAAGGGAACTACAAGAAAAAATATAGATTTGATGATGCTCCTTCTACAAAAGTCAAAACCTCTGTGGAAGAAGGAATGGATATGTACTTGTATTCTTCAATCACACATGCACATCATGAGGCATGGTTGGTCAACTAAGGTGAATCATTTCATATGACTTATGACAAGGAGTGGTTATGCGAATATGAAAAGTATGATGGAGGTGATGTTTTCCTAGGTGATGAATTGATAGCCAAAATGACAGGAATAGGGAAATTCAAGTTGAATCTCATGGATGGAAGGATTAGAAAACTCCATGGTGTTCTACACATCCTAGGATTGGCCAAAAATTTAATATTTTTAAGAAAACTGGATAATGTAGGGGTAAAAATAGTGTTTAAGAAAGAGACCTACATGATGGTTTGAGGGGTAATGGTGTTGCTGAAGGGAGTTCATATTGGAAATATATGTAAGATTCTTGGAAGAACTACTAGTGATGGGTGAAACAGTTCCGTTATTCCTGAGATTGGAGATGAAGAAGAAAAAACTCCCATAGTCTCTTGAGAAAAGTCTATGTTGCGACATCAAAGATTGGGGCATATCTAAGAGAAGGGAATTAGAGTACTACATGGTAAAGGTATGGTTTAAGGTATGGACAATTCTCTCTATATTTTTATTTCTGTGAACATTTCTTACATGGGAAGCAAAATAATCTAAAATTTTCCTCTACTGATATGAGGACATAGGGAATTTTAGAGTTGTTGCGCAATGATGTGTTTGCAACTATGCCGATTACATCACTGAGTAAATATGTGTGCTATGTATCATTTATACATGAATTCTTGATGAATACATGGATTTATTTCCTTGGGAAGAAATATGAAGTCTTTGGAAAATTAAAATAGCTTAAGGCTCTTATGGAGAATCAGATAGAGAAGAGAATTAAGGTACCGAGGACATATAATGGTGGATAATTATATGGAAATGAATCAAAGAATTCTATAATAAATGTAGTATAGAGAGGAAGAAGAGTAATCCATACACACATAAAAATGGATTTGAAGAAAGGATGAAAATGATGTTGATGGAAAAATCAAGGAGCATGCTCAGTGGTGTCAGGTTAGGACTAGAATCTTGGGCATAAGAAGGGGTTAGTGCATGTTACCTGGTGAATCGATCACCATCATTACTAATGGATGAAAAGAATACACTTGAGGTATGTACTGGTATGAAACTCTCTCTTTCAAATCTCATGGTATTTGGTTGTGATTCCTATGTACATGTTCCAAAGGAAAACATGAGGAAGATGGATAAAAATGCTAAAAAGTGTATCTTTATAGGTTATAACGATGGTCTGAAAGGTTATAGGATTTGGAACATAGAACTTAAGAAGGTAGTGTATAGCCTATTGGGATAATGAGAGGGCAGGTGAATCGGTATTACCTTTTTAAACAATTAGTAATTACTTTGTTATTTTAGTAATCATCACAATAGATCATCAATGGTCTTGTATTTAAAATCAATTATATAAATATAATTAACACGAATTACAAGGCTTTATAAAGAGTAGTCTGATATTGTGAAGGACACCAACCCTCTTTAGAGCACCAACTCTTGGAGACATAGATCCCCTTCTTCAGGGTACCAACCTTAGGAAGCACCAACTCCCTTGTTTTAGGTCATCAACCCTAGGAAGAACCAACTCCCTTGATTTAGGGCACCAAACCTAGGAAGAACCAACTCCCTTGACTTTAGGGCACCAACCCTAGGAAGAAACAACTCCCTTGTTTTAGGGAACCAACCCTAGGAAGCACCAACTCCCTTATCTTTACACTTTACTTAGTAAAGGATATGAATCCTTCCTTTCTCCTCCCTTCCACCCTCACTGCATAAGTATCATCAATTTTTCTTCTTGGAATCTGATTTTGATTTTTCTCTTCTAATCTGGACTACAAAAACACTTTCTTCTCACTATTATTTCTTGTTTATATATTCTTCCAACTGGTGGGAATTTGAACCATTACGTCTTTTGATAATGAACCATTGTACCATTTCATTTAAATGATAATATTAAAATTTTAAATAATATCAGTTTTCATTTTTATTCTTTATTCATAATGCTCATGTTTTAACTCTTTTTTAATCATGTCTGTGTATTGGTTCATTAGTCTACATATTTTTAATTATTGTAAATTCGAGTCTTAATCAATAGGATCTCGCTTCAAACCGAAATTCATGTGATCGAGAGCTCATAACCATGAGCTTATCCATTCCAAGCATTGTTTTGTTAGCACTTTCTTATTCTGCCCCTATTCTTCTACTTGGGACCGTATTCAAACATTTGAGGGATTATTTACTTATAGCCCCTTTAGCTTATTTACCTTATCATGTGACCAGTGTTGGAACCAGGTTCTCTGGTACATTGTCCTTTGGGACTTCTTGCCTTTGCAGTCATTCAATCCTCCCGGATTACATTTCTCCAAAGGGTGTATCAACACTCCCTGCTTGATAACCTTCACATTTCCAAGAGATAGGATTGTAGACTTAGGCACAAAGTGTTCAGAACCAAATATCAATATAGCAAAGAAAAACATCAGGATAAGTACTCAACTCCTCGAAAAAGAGAATAATTCAGATAATAAGCCTCTTCGAGGGGGCAACCTCCTTATGCTCACGTAAATGTTCAATTACAAGATGATTCCAATTGAAAATGTCTCCTTGGTATATATAGGAGACTAGGAGGTATAATTACAACTAATGGACTAAAGTTGACATAAATAAAATAACATTACTAATGTAATATGCCCCAATTAATGGGTAATGAGCCACTATTTAGGGCTTAACATGCCCCTCCCCTTGAGACAATTGTTTTCTGCAACACTTGAGTAACTTTGGATGCTTATGGATAAAAGAATCATCTTCCCAAGTGGAATATTCAGCAGGTAGTTTCCTCCATTTAATGAGATACTCTGAAATGAATCTATTCCTCAGCTGGCGAATTCTTGTGTCAGTGATGGCTTCAGGCTCCAATATGATTTTTCCTTCCTCGTCAAGTTCTGTAAATATAGTTTGAATTGGGATCTTGTCACCTATAACATTCTTTAAGCATGAAACATGGAAAACTAGGTGTACTCGTGAAGATGCAGGCAACTCCAATTTGTATGCCATAGTACCAATATTTTGCAACACCTTATAAGGGCCATAGTACTTTGGTGATAATTTATTATCCTTCTTGGCTTCCTTGAGGGACATATGTTTGTATGGTTGTAGTATTAAAAACACCCAATCCTCGACTTCAAAACTTCTTTCACTACGATGTTGATCTGCTTATTGTTTCATGCGATTCTATGCCATGGTCAGGTTACCCTTTAATATTTGGAGAACTTGTTGTTGATGCTCGATGTGATCTTCCACTGCTTGAACCTTAGATTTTTCTTTTAGAGAAGAAGTGATGGAAGGAGAGTGGTATCCATAGAGTGCCATAAATGGTGTCATTTTTTTTGTAGTATGAAAGGAAGTGTTATACCACCATTCTTCCAAGGGTAACCATTTGAACCATTGTGTTTGTTTATCAGAGACAAAGGAAAGAAGGTATCCTTCCAGACATTTTTTCATTATCTCGGTTTGTCCATCATATTGAGGATGATAGGATGAGCTATGAGCCAATTGAATACCCAAACAATAAAATAATTCTGTCCAAAAATGTCCAGTGAACATGGGATCTCTGTCACTTACAATAATCTTTGGGTTTCCATGTAGGTTTTGAACTATCTCCATGAATGCAGTGGCAACTGTACTAGATTTGAAGGGATGAGAGAGTGCACAAAAGTCTGCGTACTTGGTCATTCTATCAACAATCACCATTATGACACTCTTTCCTTTAGACTTCGGTAACCCTGTGATGAAATCCATGGAAACCTCCTCACAATGCTGACTTGGAATGTCTAATGGTTGTAAAAGACCTGGGGTATTAATTGTTTCCACCTTATGTTGTTGGCAAACCAAACATTCTACCACAAACCTTTGAACATGAAATTTAAGGCCATCCCAAAAAAAATCCTTTTTGACCCTATGGTAGGTTTTTAAAAATCTCGAGTGCCCTCCTACTGGAGAGGTGTGCAATTCTAATAGTACCTTTTGTTTGAGTTGGGAGTTCTTACATAAATATAAGCGATCTTTTTACCATAGTGAATCATTTTTCCATGTAAATGTATATGATGTACTGTAATCCTACTGCAACCTTTGAATGAGAATCCACACTTTTTTTTCATTCTTCCATTCATCCCTTGCTTCTATTATCCAATCGGGTTGGATGATCGATATAGCACAGAGAAATGCCTCAACATATTCATCCTTTCTTGAGAGTGCATCTGCCACAACATTTTTCTTCCCTTTTTTATAGACGACTTCAAAATCTTAACCCAATATCTTGGTTACCCATTTTTTTTGTTCTTCTGAAGATAGTCTTTGTTCCAAGAAGTATTTAAGACTATCATGATCTGTTTTGACCTTTAAGTGCCTACCTATTAGGTAAGGACACCATTTCTTCAATGCATGTAGTATTGCCATCATTTCCTTCTCATAAATGGATTTGTGTAAGTCCTTTCCCTTGAGTGGTCGACTTTCAAAAGCCAGGGGCCTTCCTTCTTGCATTAGGACATCACCAATTCCATTTCCTGAGGCATCGCATTCAACAATAAAGGTTTTTGTGAAATCTAGAGTGGTCAAGACAGGATCTTTGCACATCACCTCTTTAAGTTGCTCAAAATATTTAGTTGCTTCTGGAGTCCATGAAAATGCATCCTTCTTAGTTAGTGTCATTAAAGGTGTTTCTATTCTTCCATAGTGACAAACAAACTTGTGGTAGTAACTTGTCAAACCCAAAAATCCTCTAAGATTATTCAATGTTTTGGGAATCGGTCAGTCCATCATGGCCTTAATCTTGTTAGGGTCTACCTTGACACCTTCATGAGATACAATATGACCCAAAGTGGTGAAGCTCTAGAGTATTGAAGCTTTTTATCTCCTTGATACAACGATTGAGAACTAAGCCAAATTTTCTCCACGAGATCTGACGGTCGACGTTTACTTCACAATTTCAGAGGATAGATCCCAAACTAATCTAACGATTGTTGTAACTCTATCCTTTACTAGGGATTCTTTTGTTTAGTCTCAGGTTTCTGCTAGACCTATTATGTTATCTCTCTTGAGATTTGATCTCATCACCTCCACTCTATTGAAATAAATGACAATATCATACCATTGTTTCCAATATTCTCCCCCTTTGGCATTGATGACAACCTTTTCTTTGAAATATTTTTGTTGTTTATCAATTTTCTCCCCCTTTGACATCAATGAAATAAGGGATATTTCTTTTCTCCCACTGTGGAAAATCTCCCCCTATCCATGCTCCCCTTTTCTTATGATGTGACTTTTATTTTTTTAATGAGGTATGTGAATTAATCCCAATTTTTTTCGAATATTTTCAAAGGTAGTCCTGGGAAAACGTTTTGTGAATATGTCTACAATTTGTTCTTTGGTGTCAACATACACTATTTTAACCACTCTTTGAGTAACTTGATCTCTTAATAAATGGTGTTTAATTGGGATGTGCTTGGTTTTAGAATGCATTACTATATTTTTCGAGATACTTATGGATTAGTGTTATCACAATTAATAGTAATGTGTTCATCATACCTTATTTGTAAATATTCTAAAGTTTTCTTCATCCAAAGAAGTTGTGTGCAACATGATGCAACAACAATGTATTCTACCTCTATTTTGGATAGTGATGTGGATGTTTGTTTCTTACTTAGCCATGCTACCAGACATTTTCATAGGAAGAATTCTTCTCCACTGGTTCTTTTCCTGTCATCTATACTACCAACCCAATCTGCATTAGTGTATGCATTTAATGTAATGTATTTTTCTTTTGGATACCATAATCCAAATTCTAAGGCCTTTTTAGATATCCGAATATTCTTTTTACTTATTTTAGATGAGTTTACCTAGGTGCAGATTGAAATCTTCCCACTAGTCCTATAGCTTGTATGATGTCAGGTCTAGTTGTTGTTCAATAGAGAAAACTTCCGATCATTGATATGTATATAGTTTGATATACTTTTGGTGAGTCATCATCTAGGCTTAGTTTACATCTAGTGACCATGGGAGTACTTACTGGTTTACTATCTTCCATTTGGAATTTATTCAACATATATTTGATATATTTGATTTTGGAAATAAATATTACTTTTTCCGATTGAGTGAGTTCTAAACCTAAGAAGAAGGATAGTTTTCCCAACATAGACATTTCAAACTCTTATTTCATTTCAGATGCAAATTTTCTGCTCATTATAGTAAGATTACTCCCAAATATGATATCATTGACATATAGTACTGCAACAATCATATTTTGATCTTCAATTTTGATATATATGTTGTTTTCAATAGCCCCTCTCTTATATCCTTATTTTTGTAGGTACTGATCTAACCTTGAAAACCATGCTCTTAGGGCTTTCTTAATACCATATAAAGATTTCTTTAGATTGCACACATAATCTTGATTTTTTGTTAGAATGAATCCTCCTGGTTGTTCAATATAGACTTCTTCTTCTAGAGTTCCATTCATAAATGTTGACTTGACATCCATTTGATAAATATTGAAATTATTGAAGCATGCAAATTCCAGGAACATTCTGATGACTTSTAGCCTTTCTATTGGAGAAACATTTTCTTCAAAATCAATACCTTCTACTTGAGAATATCCTTTGCAAACTAATCTAGATTTGTTATTTATAATCTCCCCATTTTCATTTAGTTTGTTCTTGAATATCCACTTAGTTCCTACCACATTCTTTTCCTTAGGTCTTGGAACTAATTACCAAGTCTGGTTCCTCTCTATCTAGTTAATATATTCATTCATTTCCTTTGTCCAGTTTTTACTTTTGTTGGCTTCTTTAAATGATTTAGGTTCTATCAAAGACAACACTGCATGTTCTGAGTCAAATGTGAGTTTCCTTGTTGTTTCTACTCCTACATTTTTATCTCCAATGATCTAACTCTCAGGATGATTCTTTTGAACTCTTTTCGATGGAGCTTTTGGCAAGGGCGTTTCTTCATTGTCTTCTTCATCGGTATACAATTCATTTTCGTGTGTTTCATTATCATCATATTCTTGCTGAGATTTTACATCATCATCTTCTTGCTGAGATTCTTTATCAATTTTTGATATGTTCTACCAGAAGTACATCTTCTTCTTTGGTCTTGTTATTCCCTAAACTGACAATGCCTTTTCCTATTATTTTGGTTGACATATTATCTCCAAAGGTTACTTTTCCTTTTCCTTTCTTTTTTAACTTGATAAATTTGATTTGATCTCCAGTCATGTGTTTGGAACATCCACTATCTATATACCATTGGCATCCTTGGTTTTTTCTCGCATACAAAGCTACATTGCACTCTATTTTCTTTATTTGCTTTTTCTTCCATACTTTTTTATTGTTGGGAATATTTATCCTTTTGTCATATTTTGACAATCTACATTCACTAGCTTCATGACCATAGTTGTTTCATTTGTAACATTAAACATTGTAGTCTTGTAAGGTAGAGAAGGAGTTATAATTTCTTCTCTCTGCATTATCCTTATTATTTTCATATCTTTGAACATTTCTTGGATTGTACTTTCTATAGGATTTACAATGTATTTCTTTATGTCCAAAATTTTTGCAGGAATAAAAATAACCAAGGAAGATATATTGATTTATGTTAGAGGGATTCCTTCTAATGATTCTATTCTTCTTGTAATATTTTTGTTTACTAGGAAGTGCATATTTATGTTTATTTGGGATAGTTTTCAATGGTATTGTTCTTGTCTTATTTTATTTTCTTCTTATGGACTTCTTAAGAACATATGTATAGTTGATTTTGTCATTTTCCTATTCTGTAGAGGGATGATATCCTAGTCCTATCTTATCATTTGATGATCTTTGACTGCTAATAATGTTATTCAGGATTTTTGATTTGTTTTCAAACTTAGACTGAATATCTTCTTTTTCTAGTTTCCTTTTTAGTTGAACTATTTCATCCTCCAATATCTTACATATTTGTTGTTTTTCATTGAGTTCTTTATTCAATATTTCTTCTATTCTTTTGGTTTCTTGAAGTTGATTTTTTAACTTAATAATCAATTGTTCTGAATCACTAATGGTTTTGGAAACCTCCTTTTCTCTTGGTTTAGCAGCTTCTTCAATCTCTAGAAGTTGTTCCCTTAGTAACTTGTTTTTCTTTTTAGACTTTCTTAGTTCTTCAATTGCATAGATGAATTATTCCTCGAGGTTCACTTCTTCTTCATCTTCCAAATGATTATCATCTTGAGTTTTCATTCCCATAAATAGAATCTTTGGCTCCTCTTCTTCACTTTCTTCAGATGAGCTACTGTCTTCTTGGGTAAAGGACATTTTGTTCTTCTTGTAGAACTTTGTTTTATATTTGGTTTTTATTTTCTTCTGATATTTGAAGGTTCTTTCATCATCACTTTCCTCCTTAGGATAGAGACATTTATTGGCAAAGTGTCCAATTTTTCCACAATTGAAACGTATTAGAGGAATCTTTCCTTTATATTTCCCAGTCCCTTTCTTGAGTTTCTTCATGAAGTTGAAAATTTCTTCATCAGATATTTCTGATAACTCTTCATTGGTATTTTTCTACTGCTTCATCTTTGTTTTAGATTCTTTAAAGGTTGATTCTCCTTTTGATGGTTTTCCGTTCCCTGTTCTCATCTCATATGATGCAAGAATTCCATGGATATGATCTACTATGAGTTTGTCAAGTTCTAGTCTATCTTCAATTGTGTAAATATTGGCATCATATCTCGTAGGTAATGACCTTAAGATATTTTGTAGAATAGGTTTATATTTAATTTATTCTCCTACTGCTCTGATTGAGATAGCTACCTCATATACCCTATGAAGGTATTCAATGAATTTTTCTTCTTCTTTCATCTTCAAATTTTCAAACTGAACTCTGTAGGTTTGTATTTTGGCTTCTTTGAATTTTCTCTCTCTTTCATATACAACCTCCAGTTTGTCCCAGATATCCATAGCTGAATTACAATTCATTACCTTCACAAATATAAGATTTTTTAATCCTCCTATAATGGAATTGATTGCTCTTGAGTTTTCATTGCAAATCTTCTTTCCTACAATATATGTGGGTGGAGTAGTTGGTGCACTGTAACCATCTACAACATATTTCCAAACATCAAAACCAAGATCCAACAAGTAGATTTTCATTCTTATTTTCTAGAGAGCATAACCACCTCCATTAAACAATGATTCTTTGTTGGAGCACATTCCCTCTTGCTGATGCATTTATTTCAGTATCTACCTTCCACTTATTAGATCATGTTGAAGGTATTGGCTCTGATACCAATTGTTTGAATACTGAGAGGGGGGTGAATCAATAATACATTTTTAAACAATTAGTAATTAATTTGTTATTTTATTAATCATCGCAATAGATCATCAATATACTTGTATTTAAAATCAATTATACAAATTTATTAACAAGAAGTACAAGGCTTTAGAAAGGGTAGTATGAGATTGTGAAGGACACCAATCCTCTTTAGAGAACTAACTCTTTGAGACACAGATCCCCTTATTCATGGTACAAACCCTAGAAAGCATCAAATACCTTGTTTTAGGGCATCAACCCTAGGAAGCACCAACTTCCTCTATTTAGGGAACTAACCCTAGGAAGCACCAACTCCCCTGAATTTAGGGCACAACCCTAGGAAGAACAAACTCCTTTGTTTTAGGGAACCAACCCTAGGAAGCACCAACTCCCTTATCTTTACACTTTACTTAGTAAAGGATATGAATCTTTCATTGTTCCTCCATTCCACTCTCACTGCATAAGTATAATCAATTTTTCTTCTTGGACTCTGCTTCTGCTTTTGATCTTCTGATCTGGACTACAGACACACTTTCTTATTACTATTTTCTTTTTATATAGTATTCTAACTCATGTGAATTTTAACCATTGCATCTTTTGACAATGAACCCTTTCATTTAAATGATAATATTAAACTTTTTAATAATATCATTTTTCCTTTTTAATCTTTATTCATAAATATCATGTTTTAACTCTTCTTTAATCATGATCGTGTATCGGTTCATTAGTCTACATATCTCTAATTATTGTTAATTTGAGTCTTAATCAATAGGTTCTCCCTTCAAACCAAAATTCAGGTGATCGCGAGATTGAACCCACAAGCTTATCCATTCCAAGCATTGTTATGTTAGCACTTTCTTATTTTTCCCCTATTCTTCTACACGTGACCATATTCAAATGTCCGAGGGATTATTTACTTCTACCACCTTTATCTTCTTTACCTCATCCCTGACCGGTGTTGGAACAAGGTTCTCCAATACTTTGTCCTTTGGAGCTTCCAACCTTTGCAGTCATTCAATCCTCTTGGAGTACATTTCATCGAAGGGTGTATAAACACTCCCTACTTGATAAGATTCACATGTCCAAGATCTAGGACCGTATACTTAGGAACAAATGATCTCTCACTCTCTGGGTATTCGACTATTCGTTACTCTGGGACTTCAGGCTACTCGAAATCTAAATTAGTTCAATCCCTCCAGCATGTTTTCCTACCGAATAAGTCATAAATATCTGGTGACCACTTGATGTCAATTGTTAGTACACCTTACACTATCCTTCCATTGTACTCAATCGAACGATCGAAATATATTCCAATGGATCTTAGATCAATGACTAACATCAATTCATGACTTCGGCCATCGACGCTTCAGGTAGTTTTGCTGGTAGGAGAAGTTGGTTATCCCTGGAGGTTTTAGTCCTTGACTAATGTGGCATGTTGATGTCACCTATGATGATGTGGACCCATAGTGGGTGTGCCTCGTGTCACCCTGATATGTTACTTTGACAAACCTTATGTGCCAGATGTATTTTGACACTTGTCATCATCTGATTGGGCCACGTGTCCTTGATGATGTGGTCTTGCTGACTAGGAATTTTACTTTTCGTTACTTCGTAGCTTCGGGAGTTTTGGCACTTTGATACCATCCTTCGATCATTTCCAAAATGTCGAATATATCTATCACCATAGATATTTCTTTGTCTTGATCATATGACCTTTGTTTACTCTTGGACTTCCTTCCTTTTAGCCCCACTTATCATATCCTTCCACTATGCTTGATCAATGGTTGAGGGGATTTCCATACTCTTCCTCTCATCCAACGGTCGATGAGAGTTTACGACTTCAAGGCTTCAATATTCAGGTAAACTTACATGTTTCAAACTACTTTTCTCCAGATTGGTGAGCGTCGGAGTTTACCACCTTCTTTTCTTTAGTGTGATCTGATAGTTCAACATTTCCATTCCAGATCAATGGTCAGTACTTAACTCTAGATCAAATCTTGATCTAACAGATGGGAAACCATATGAAGCTCCTTAYTGATCGACTGTTGGTGTTATTTTATGGATTATTACTTCTTTCCAATAATCTCCTAAGTGGAGAAGCTCCATGGTACCGAATCTTTCTATCTCCTCCTTSATCCAACGACTGAGAACTGACCTAAATTTTCTCCACGAGATCTGGYAGTCAACGTTTACTTCATGATTTTAGAGGATAGATACCGAAGTAATATAACGGTTGCTATAACTCGATCATTTACAAGGTATTCTTCTGTGTATGCTCGGGCTTCTGYGAGACCTGCTATGTTATATCTCCTGAGCTTTGATCCCATCAATTGCACTATGTTGACATCATTGACAATATCATACCATTGTGTCCAACATAGACAAGATCTGGTATTTAGAGAAATAAAATATGTTTTCAAAAAGGAATTCCTACCGAGGGAGAAAAAACCAAAGAAAATAGAGTTTTCGTAGAAGGATAATGAATCTGAATCTATTGAATAACATGAATTAGAATAAAAAGATCCTCATACTCCAGTATTTAGGAGATTAGTTTGGGTAAGAAGACAAATAGAAATCTATACTCCACCTTATTTCCATTAAAAAAATTATTTAATTATTATTGATCATGATCTTAGAACTGTTATGGAGGTAGTGTATTTAGAGGATGACAAACTCTGGAAAAAGGCCATGGTTGATGAAATGGAAGCCTTGGACAATAATGAGACTTGGGATCTAGTGGAGTTGTCGACTGGGAAACATCCCATTGGTAGAAAATGGGTGTTTAAGAATAAGTTGAATGCAGAAGGGAATGTGGAGAAATACAAATCTCAGTTAGTAGAAAAAGGTTATTCCCAAGTAGAGGGAATCGACTTTGGTGAATTTTTTTCTTCTCTTTCCAAGTCAGCTTCTCTTAGATTTATTTTATATATTGTTGTTGATTTTTATTTTGAAGTGGAACAAATGGATGTGAAGAAAACATTTCTACATGGGGTTCTGGAAGAAGAAATCTACATCAATCATCCAGAAGGATTTGCAATGAAGGAGAAGAAAGAGTTGGTATGTTGGATGAAAAATTCCTCGTATGAGTTAAAGAAATCACCAAGGATGTGGTATAAAAAAATTTATACTTGTATCTTGGGACTTGGCTTCACAAGGAGAAAATATGATCATTGTGTATATCAAATTGTTGGAGTTACTTCACACACACCTAGGATTTTTTTTTTCCTAAGGTTTTTCCTTTTTTTTTAGTCATTATCCAGTCTCCTATATTTTAGGGGAGAATATTCCACCTGGAGAATATTCACTTCAGTTGACACTTCAATTTGACTAGTTGAGTTGAGTCTAGATATTGCATTGGTTTTGTCACCATACAACATTGGGATCATCACCATGTTAATGCACACTTTCCTTGGGATCATCACCACACTGGAACATTACCCTTGATCCTTTGATCTACTCCTCACTACACTATGTTTAGTCAGTTAATTGAAGACTGGTTGACTAGTTAACTCAGCTAGGTGGTAGTTCACTCCCGTAACTTCCTGAGATACTAGACTAGGTGGCAGTTCACTTCCATAATTGCTGGTTTGTTTCCAAATTACTCTAGACCACCACTATGGCACATTGGTTCTCCTCCAGTGTGCATTGATTGAGTCATACAGAGTATATCTTATGTAAATTATTCATTATTCGTTATGGTTAATGAGAAATCTTCCATTCTTTCTCTCTTGCTTCTTCTTTCTCAATTTATCTCTGCAAATGTGTGTGGTATTTTCTAGCTAGATCTATTATGTGCAAGTTCAACACATTTACATGGTATCAGATCTGATGGACTGCCAAGAAAAATATACACCAAATGTTTTTGCAGGTACAAAATATTGAAGACAATGGAAAGATGGATTTCCAAAA
>JASDQU011100802.1:16331-31083 GCA_032191745.1 Picea mariana | reverse complement strand
TTTGTTTGATGTATAATGGTATGAGTTTGAAGGATCAGATCCTGTCACTGAGGGGTGGGGGGGGTGGGGTGAATCAGTGACACGATTATTATATCATTTTTATTTTATTAATGTAAACAGAATTTTAACAAAATATTTTATCATGGAACCCAAATGGGAAAACTTTCTAGGAACTGAAAAATTATGTTTTACATGTTACATAGAAGGAACATATTCTTCCTTTTCAATCAACACCAACTGATCAGGATGCACCCACAAAATTTTTTCACCAACACCAACTGGTAGGAGGAAACGACCCCCTATTTAGTCAGCTACAATTGATAAGGAAGGACCAACTCCCTTTGCAGGCACCAACCTGCCCTTGCACCACCCAACCACCCTTATTTTTTGAATTTGGATAAACTTTTTTGTCGTAGACTGGATTGCATAACTACTCTATCTCCCTCTGTTCTTGATTTTCAATAAGACATTGACAAGCATGTTAGAACAAACAGTTCTTCATATTGAACTTTGCTTATGCTTTGATCTTCTTATCTAAACCCGAGAGACACACTCTTCTCACCTCTTTCTTATTTATATATTCTTCGAAATGGCATGAGAGTGATACATTGTGTCCCTTGGTTTTTAACCATCGCACCTGTTTGTTTAACTTAACCAAAATCACTGATTATTATTTTTACCGTGAGGTTTTTCAAAAATTGATCACATATGGATCAATTTTATCCTTTAAAACTCAATCCTAAATCTTTATTATTTTCACAAAAACCAAATTATGTAAAGGCGTTGAATTAAAACCATTACATGTGATCGAGCATTACAAAACCATGGGATTAACAATTACAAATATGTATTATATTATCATTCATATCTCTTATATCATACGACCAACAACGGTGACCAAACGCTAGGCCAAACAAGTGCTTTGAGCGCTTATTAAATCAACAGTCATGATTCAATCTTCTGATGAGATGGATGGCTGACAGAAATCAACGGCCATGATTCAATCTTCTGAAAAGATGGACGGTTGACAAAACTTCGCCCTTCGGAACTTCAGGTTTTCAACTTTTCAAACCTTCGAATCAAATCAGATGGTTTATTTCACAGAAACAAATCAATGGTTAGATTTGATCCTTACTCACATTCTTTCATTGTTTAATTCGACAGCTAGGACTTAATCAAGCATCGTGATGGATGGCCACCATTTACTCTGGGACTTTGGCTATTTCACATTACACTATCCTTCCACTATAGTAGATCGATGGATGAGAATTCTCCCGAAGTGTTTCTTTAGATCGGACGAACCATGTCTACTTCAAGATTTCATCCTTCAAGACTTCAAATCTTTTGTCATTTGCTTTGGCTATTGTTAGAAAAAATGCTATGGTTGCAAGAATAGGTATATATATACATTTTCCTTCAAAGTTAAGGAGACTAAGAACTTTCATATTAACATCCAGGTCTAGAAGACAAAGGTGGATGTTCCATAAGCATGGATTGGAGGTTCATGACCATCCTCACCCACATAGGGAAATATTATAGTAGAATACCTCGTAAAAAAATTAGATTGGAATTTCATAACCATCCTCACCCACATAGTGAGATATTATAGTAGAAGACCTGGTAAAAGAATTAGATTGGAATTTCATGGAATTTCATGACCATCCTCACCCAAAACAAATTGGAATTTCATGATCATCCTCACCCAAAATAGATTGGAATTTCATGACCATCCTCACCAACATAGGGAAATATTATAGTAGAAGACCTGGTAAAAAAATTAGATTGGAATTTCATCACCATCCTCAACCATATCCATTGTGATGGGAAAATAATGATGCAAATCTTAGGGTCACAAGTACTATTAAGATCACATTTTCTATAATTGAAAACTGTATTTATGAAGGTGTTTGGAATCCATTACATATATATGATGATGCAATCTTCAAGAGGAGATAAAACAAATACCAGTTGATCAAGGATGACAAGTCCCTCATCATAAACACATAGAAAGTAGAAACACTAGTTGGGACTTATCACTAAATCATAAATGTATGTACTAATCAATACAAACACTAGTTGGAGGACCTTTCATAGGAATATATAGAATTTTTCCATGAACATAAAGAGTTACCATTTAAAAGGGAAATGGATCACGAAATAAAATAGCTACCAAATATCGAGATATACAAATAGTCCATCCTAGAAGTACATTAAGTGAAGAGACAAGCATCCTATAAGTAGATTAAGTGAAGAAACAAGTGCAATAGCTACTAGAGAAGGGCCTCATCATAAATGTATAGAAAGTTTAATCAATAAAACTAGAGTATTGAGAGGGATGTGTTAACTAATAAAAATACTGGTTGGAGGACCTTCTGTAGGAATATATAGAAGTGTTCCATGAAAATAAAGAGTTACCATTTAAAAGGGAAATGAATCACGATGTACTAACCAATAGAAACACTAGTTGGAGGACCTTTCATAGGAATATATAGAAGTGCTCCATGAACATAAAGAGTTACCATTTAAAACGGAAATGGATCATGAAATAAAATAGTTTTAGGACTACCCACTACCAAATATCGAAATATACAAATAGTCCATCCTAGAAGTAGATTAAGTGAAGAAACAAGTGCATAGCTACTAGAGAAGGGAGAAACTAAACCAAACGCCTAACCTTGTGGGTCACTTATCATCATAGTATCCAAGAAGGGACTTGGAGAATGTGTGTCGACTAAAGACTCTCAAGAAATGATACCCTCTAAAGACTCTCACTCTCAAGAATTGATACCCTCTACCCATGATTGATGACTTACTAAATAATGCAACATGTAAAAGTACTTCACCTACTAAATAATTTGCAACATGCAAAGTACTTCACCAACTAAATAATTTGCAAAATGCAAAGTACTTAGATCTTGAATCAATATACTAAAGTAAGTAAAATAAAGACACCTAAAATATTTCCTTCCAAACAAGGAAAGGTCTACATGAATGGTTAGTAATTTCTTTATGTTTATGTTGTAATGCGACGTATGAACTTCCAAACAAGGTAAGGTCTACATGAATGATTAGTAATTTCTTTATGTTTATGTTGTAATACGACATATAAAGAGAAGATCTCACATTGATCTGTTAGAGACCTTAAAGAAAATCAATTGTTGACAAACCTTAAGGATTGTGAATTATTCATGAGCCATTGTTCAATAGCAGTACCCTAAAAAAAATCAATTGTTAGCAAACTTTAAGGAATGTGAATTATTCATGAGTCGTTCCCATTGGTGTATTTCGGATATGTAATTAGTGGAAGGAAACCCAAGAGAAATATTATAAAGATAGAGGCCATTCTCAAGTAGCCAACTCCTAATAATAGGGTTATTTATGTTAAATGGAGAAAGTCGAAAGAGCAAAGAATCTCAGATACCGTGAATTTTAAAGGGACGGTGGGCTCTTCGGATCTTCCTTCCCTAAACCTGGTGCAACCTCCTTATGTAGAAAAAACTTAATGCATCTACTCTTCAAGGTTTCGCCTACAGGAGCTCTTGAAAGGTCTATTGCGAGAATTGTAATTTTCTGTAAGATCTGAGATTTGGATCTTTTTTGAAGGTTATTTTTTGAAAATTTGGTTAACAGAAAAAAATAATTTTGAAAAACGGCACTAATTCTTTAAAAAATTTGAAAGAGAAGAGACGTACCGAAAGTTGAAACCTGTTTGATTGGTGTTTGGCCCTAATCGTCAGGGTTTGCGTGTCCGAAGAAAGGAAAGAAAATGAGAAGTAATAGAAACCTGTTTGATTGGTGTTTGGCCCTAATCCTCAGGACTGCGTGTCGAAAGAAAGTGCAAACAAAGAATTGATATGAATAGGGAGTGAGGTATTTATACGGTTTTATCTTCGGGAGAAGATGGGTAGTTTATACATATCACACAATCTGCCCTATAATATATTTTAATTTCTACCTAAAATTCCATATACTAGGGAACCGTTAAGAGTCAGTTATTTTTCCTTTTAACTTTATACGATTAGAATAAAAATATATAAATATAATATGTCATAATTTCTAACTAAAAGTTCATATACGAGGGAGGGAGTGGTTAAGAGTCCGTTATTTTGGCTTTTAATTTTGTACGATTACACTAATAGTATATAAATAATTATTTATTAAGGTTCAATTAAGTTAACTTAAGATGTAAGATATGTATTGATTTTTTTTGGAAATTAATTTTGGGAGATAAAATATTTTCTTTTACAAACATAAAAGGTTTTACATTTTATTTAAGTTGGTCATATGTTATTAATAATCAAATTAGACAATGTCAACATACTTTATTAACCATCAAGGGGTCCTTTTGCCCAACAAACAAGGAAGTTTGATACATCAATAGAGTAATTTAATTAGTTGACAAACACAACCTCTATTTTTATTGAAATTTTCCCCCAAATGGTGTATGGATTTTTGGTGGAAGTTATAGTTCATCTTGGAAACATTGACCATGGAAATTGGCCTTTAAGGGTTTGGGCCCATTTTAAGATAACACATAGCATAGGAATTTGGGTTTGGGTCCATTTTAATATGAGAAAATGGACAAGTTGAGTTTGTCCACTTATTAGTTCACTCCATATATCAATTTGGCCTCTCGCTACATTGTGACCATGGTAAGGCATACATTGCCCAAAAACAATTATAATTTATGGACTATAAAAATTTTGTAGCAGAAATACATTGCCCATAAACAATTATTCTACCACACATGAGAACATTCAACCATCTAAGTGAATCAAACATATTTTTAATCCTACATTGAAAAATAAAATCTCCTACATGAAAAATTATAGAAACCTTAATATATAGTTCTGTAACACACACGTAATACCATCCTCTTCATGATTATAGCCATTCTGGCATACCCACAGAGCCATAAACTCAAACTAACATCATTGGAAATTAATATATAGGATAGAGGAAGAGTTCAATCCTTTGTATTACAATATGTAGTTGTGACAACCTCCAAATTCTACACATGAATCAATACTAGGAAGCTTAGCATGCATTCTTGATCCTTAATGTCCACTCCCATACTTCTAGATTCCATAATGAACACATAACTATCAACACAATAGTCACCACAAGAATTACAATCTAGATTACAAACAATAGAAAATGATATTTTAACTCTCATTAGCTACACTTGGAGAAATAGCTCCATGGGAGCATTTTACCATCGAGTCACAGAAGCTAGCTTGAGTAGGAGCCACCCCCATGCAAACCAATGAAGAAACAAGGGGGAATCAATTCGATAAGGCTAAGGTTTCCTCACTTGGCCTAGCTAATTATCTAATCCATGGATTTTACTTCTCATATTAGGTTTACAACAACAATTATAGCTAAGGAAGTCACCCTTAAACCCATTAATTATACAAAAGTGCAATGTTACAACCTCTCTTTATCCCTCAACCTTAAAAACAATAAGGAATGGGATCTCGTTGACTACTAAATATTCCCTTATGATATCCCACTTTCCTCTAGTGTTGTAATGTAAGTTGGATAGGAAAATCTCCAATGTTGGAAGATAATAAATATTATCTATAGAAATTATAAACACTCAGAACTATAATGTTTCCCATACAAGAATAATATCTAGACTTATCACCACAAAACACATCTGAGCATAGTGAAATATTATCACTAATAGATGCATACACGAATGGACCCACAATGTACCAACATTGTAGCATTCTCTTCCATTGTATAGCATACAAGAATATTAGCCTACTAGAGCATCTCCCAACATATGTATGCAGTGTCTTAGAATACTTGAATGATAGCCTCTTCTTTGTCCCACCAAAGGAAAGAATGAATAAATTATTTTTTCCAGTTGTGGAATGAATCTCTTCCCAAGGATTGCATGAATATATGAATTACATGGAGACCACCTACCCCTTTCATAAAACTTGGGAAAAGCATAAGGAAAATAATATAAAATGACATGAAGCCTTGGGAACTAGACACTTGGAGCCTCAATAATAATAAAAAATGGTTAACCACCCAAGGATTGTATGACTATATGAATTACATGGAGACCACCTACCCCTTTCGTAAAACTTGGGAAAAAACATAAGAAAAATAATATAAAATGACATGAAGCCTTGGGAGCTAGACACTTGGAGCCACAATAATAATAATAATAACTTAACCACCCCCTATTTCCTTTCTTGTTGCTTCATTTCCCCCATGGTGCTCCTAGTGAAATATAAATGCAAGATCATATTTTATTATTATTATTATTCTTTTATATAAATTCCAAAATAACGAAATGTAAACCACTTACCCACTTACCACATACATACTCTTTATGTCTATGTGCATAGGGAGTATTACATTCCTCCTGATTTTTGGAATAACAACATCCTCAACATTCTTCTTTCCAATAATAAAACAATGTATTCATTCTTGAACTTCTCTTATAACAACCCTCAAAAAAAATATGATTGTTATAGAAACTTTTATGCTATAGCTATTCCCTTCATAGAAATTTTCAACTCCACAAAATAAGTTTTCTATTTATAATATAAAAGTAAGTATGAAATTTTAATATAATATTTATTTGTATAGGTATTTTTATTCTTTGCAAGGCTACCATGGGCAAGAGCTCAAATCATTGTCCTTTCTGACACACCCTCCATGAACCCAATAATCATGCGACATGAATTTATCATAGTATATTAATTTAAGTTTCCTCTTCATTACTCCTCTCACCCTACCGAGCTCAAGGATCCCCTTCTCTGTGAAATGGTACATTTGGTGATCCATCTTTCCAAGTATTTGATGTGCATGAAGAGTGCCAAATTAGATAATCTTACTACCAAGAATTCACTGGAAACCTATATTCAATTAGTAACTTACATTAATAATTGGGTTCCAATGTCATCGTAATGGATTTCTTCCTGGGATTTACGACTTTACAATGTTCGTCATTTGTTGTTACTAGGTAAATCCACCATCCACCTATGTCATAACATAAACATACAAATATAACAAGTTATCTTTGTATCTCTTAGTAAACTTTTAAATAGTTACTACAACAATCATATTTCAACCAAAATATATAAGAAGTTCCACATAATACTTAACTTTCTCTTATGTATGCAGTTGTGCATATCTTCATTGTGGTTTGCTTCATTTTGATATCCAAGATATGCATTGATGTAGCTATGTTCTTCCAATAAAGATTTCTCGTAGTCCATCAAAACATGTGTCAGTAAGTTAAGATAGGTGAATTCTGCTACATTAAATCTTCAACTCAAGGTTCATAAGCTGACAAAGTGAATGCAAAATATATGCAGGCCTTAGCTTATAATATATCCCTAAATGATTACTTGTGAAAAAGAAAAGTTATTTACTATTTAGCTGTAGAAATGGAGTTTTTTTCCAACTACAAAAAGATAGAGTAAATGAAAATAGTAGGAAGACAACTTTAATAAAACCATAGGAACGATTCTAAACATCTGAGATCATTAACCTACTAGATCATTATCCTTAAAAAAATCACAAACTTTCAATCATACGATCAATGAGGGTTTCTGTGATTGTTGCAAACAATCTTTTATTCAATTAAGAATTGTTATATGTTAGTCTTCATGTGTTGCAAATAGAAATAAATGATTGCAGGAAATGAAATAATGACAAATATAAATCACACAACTGAATAATGAAGATAATACCAATAAAAAGTAAATAAGCAGCATAATCCTCCTCAAGGGGCCCTCGTAGATGAATGAATGTTTCTGGAAGAAAGATTATAAAAATAAACTTATAAACTTAAAACATATAACTCATGAAATTGAACATTAACCGGAACTCCTTTGTATTAATTTAGAATAACAATATAGAATTATAGTAGTTCAATATCATTTCACTTATATCCCCATGAAGGTTCTCATAACCAATAATTATACATTACAATAAATATCATATAGATCCAAGTCTCATGGATCCTCAAACCAGTCACAACAACATTTTCTGAGAAAATTCATTTTAGAGAATTGTTCATATCACCCAGAACTTTCACTTTTTTTAAAAATCGTTTGCAATTGACCTAAAGAGGCTCATTTTTCACAAAACCCATGTCCCCAATTTTTGTGATTCATTTTTATCTGCTTGTAGTTGACGCCAAAAAATTGACTCTATTATTCTGGCATGGATTTGACTTAAAATGTTGACCGAAGAATTGCGCTAAGCTTGAGGGACATGGGTGCAAACTAGTGAACACATCACCATCTCAAGCCTTATATCTGAAAAATCCCATGTGAACGATTCCCAAGAGGAAGTATGATAATCGATGATGATGGGAACCTGAATTGAACTGGAGTAGCAGGAAGTGAGTTGTGGTGGTCATAACTCATTAGGATTGGTAGGAATTGAAATAGAAGTATCTTTCATCAACAAGATTAATCCAAATATTTCCAAATCATTAGAAAGAAAGGAAATTGTAAATATTAACAATATTTTACCTCATCAATCTTCTTTGGCACATTGTCTTCATAAGCATGGTTAAATATTATAATAGGCATAGGAATCATGTGCAAGAATAGGGAAAATTGGTTTAAAAAAAGGCTAACTAATGATGCAAAGAATGACAAAATGACAAGCCAACATCTCCCCCACACTTATGTGTTTGGATGTCTTCATGCAAATGGATCTTCTCATATCTCATCAAGAACTTAATCAAAATTGAACAAACCTCCATCTAGCAAAGTCAATCATCATTGGTCAAAATGCCATGGTTTCCTCATACTTTGCTTCTTCTCTCTCGAGTCTTTTCTTCAATGTGTCCTTATAAACAATGTTCTTATTGGCTTCCTTACACCATTTATTTTCCAACGTGTATAATTTCTTGTTTTGGGAGATCATTTTCTCATTCTTGTATTAGATTTTATGATTGTGTGCATTTAGTTGTGTACTTTCTATATTCACATGTCCGTCCAAAATAACATACTCCCGAATTTCTTCCTTCAATCTTTTAATTTTACGATTATTTTTCTTCAACTTAGAACATGAAAAGTGAATAACATAACTTGAGGACGTTTCTTTCTTAATGGATGTGTCTTATTCCATACAATCATCATGCATTTTGAATGTAGAGGGATCATATTTAACTTGTTGGACAGATTCAATATTACCTGGATTTGAGGGAAGATAATTTTTAGGATATGAGGATTTATTCCTCACCTTCATGGGAACGTTAAAAATATCATATTTCTCTCTTATGATGATCTAGGTGGATATCGATGGCCAATTGTATATTTCAATTATAACTAGAATTGTTACGTATAATTTATGGACAATAACAATTTTGTAGGAGAAATACATTGTCCATAAGCAATTATTCTACAACCCATGAGAATATTCAGCCATCTAAGTGAATCAAACAAATTCATTATCATACATTGAATAATAAAATCCCATACATGAGAAATGATGGAAACCCTAATATATATTTCTTTCACACACATATAATACCATCCTCTTCATGATTATACCCCTTCTGGCATACCCACAGATCCATAAACTTTAAAAAAATGTCATTGAAAATTAATATATAGGATAGAGGAATAGTTCAACCCTTCGTATTACAATATGTAGCCGTGACAACCTCCAAATTTTGCACATGAATCAATACTAGGAAGCTTAGCATGCACTCTTAATCCCTAATGTCCACTCCCATACTTTTAGATTCCATAATGAACACATAATTATCAACACAACAATCCCCACAATAATTACAATCCATAATACAAACAATAGAAAACAATATTTTAACTCTCAATAGCTACACTTGGATAAATAGTTCCATGGGAGGATTTTATCACCCAACCATAGAAGCTACCTTGAGCAGGAGCTATCCCCATGCCAAACAATGAAACAACAATGGGGAATTGATTGGCTAAGTCTAAGGTTTCCTCACTAGACCTAGATAATTATTTAATACATGGATTTTACTTCTCATCTTAGGTTTACAACAACAATTATAGGTAATCAAGTCACCCTTAAACCCATTGATTATAAAATAATTCAATGCTACAACCCCTCTTTGTCCCTAAACCTTACAAAGAATAAGGGATGGGATCTCGTTCACTACTAAATAGTCCCTCAAGATATCCCACTTTCCTCTTGCGTTGTAATGCAAGTTGGATAGGAAAATATCCAATGTTGGAAAATAATAAATCTTAGTTATAGAAATTAAAAACACTCACAAGTATATATTTCCCCATACCATCATAATAACTAGACTTATCACAACAACATACCTCTGAGCATAGTGAAATATTATCACTAATAGATGCATAAGCAAATGGTCCCACAATGCACCAACATCGTAGCAATATATTCCATTGTATAGCATACAAGAATCCCAACCTACTAGAGCCTCTCCCAACATATGCATGTAGTTTATTAGAATACTCTAATGATAACCTCATATATGTCCCACCCATGGAAAGAATGAATAAATTATTTTTTCCAAATGTGGAATGCAGCTCTTCCCAAGGATTGCATGACTATACGAATTACATGGATACCACCTACCCCTTTCATAAAACACGGGGAAGAAATATAAGGAAAATAAAATAAAATGACATGAAGGCTTGGGAGATAGACACTTGGAGCCTCGATAAAATATTTTTTTATTGACCACCCGCTATTTTCTTTCTTTTATATAAATTCTAAAATAATGAAATGTAATACACTTACCCACTTACCACATACATACTCTTTATGTTCATGATCGTAGGGGGTATTACATTCCTCCCTATTTTTGGAATAACACCATCCTCAACATTATTCTTTTGAATAATAGAACCATGTCTTCATTCTTGAAATTTTCAACCCCAAAAGGTAAGTTGTCTATTTATAATATAAAAGTAATTATGCAATTTTATTTTAATATTTATTTGTATGGGTATTTTTATTCTTCACAAGGCTACCATGGGAAAGAGTTCAAATCATTTTTGTTTTTGACACACCCTCCTTGAACCCAACAATCACACGAAATGAATTTATCATAGTAGATTCATTTAAGTTTCCTCTTCATTACTTCACTTACCCTATTGGGTTCAAGGATCCCCTTCTCTGTGAAATAGTACATTTGGTGATTCATATTTCCAATTATTTGACATGCATGAAGAGTGAAAACTTATAGATTCTTACTACCAGGAATTCACTAGAAACCTCTATTTAATTAGTAACTTACAACAATAACCGGGTTCCAATGTCATCACAATGGATTTGTTTCCAGGATTTGCAACTTTACAATGTTCATGATTTGTTGTTACTAGGTAAATCCACCATCCACCTATGCCATAACATAAACATACAAATGCAACGAGACATCTCTCTATCTTTCAAAAACCTTATAAAATAATTATTACAACAATCATATTTCAACCAAAATATATAAGAAGTTCCACATAATCCTTAACTTTTTCTTATTTAAGTAGTTTTGCATATATTCATTGTGGCTTGCTTTCATTTCCATATCCAAGATATGCATTTATGTAGCTATGTTCTTTGAATATATATTTATTGTAGTCCATCAAAACATATGTTAGTTAGTTGAATTAGGTGAACTCTCTACATTAAATTATCAACCTAGGGTTCATAAATTGAGAAAGTGAATGAAAAATATATGTAGTCCTTAGCTTATAATCTATCCATACATGATTACTTATGAAAAAGGAAAGTTATATAATTTTTAGTTGTAGAAATAGATTTTTTGTCCAGCTATAGAAAAAAACATAGTATATACAAATACTAGAAAAATAACTTTAATAAAACCATAAGAATGATTCTAAACATTTGAAATCATTAACTCACGGAATCATTAGCCTTCAAACAATCACAAGATTTACATCATCTAATCAATGAGGGTTTCTGTGATTGTTGCAAGCACTTTGTCTATTCAATTAAGAACTACTATGTGTTAGTCTTCCTATCTTGCAAATAGAAATAAATGATTGCAGGAAATGAAAGAAAAACAAATATAAATCACACCACTGAATAATAAAAATAATACCAACATAAAGTAAATGAGAAAATTCCTCTTCCTCAGGGGGCCTTCCTAGCTTGGTGAACGTTGCTGGAAGAAATCTTATAAAAATGCGCTTATAAACTTAAAGCATATAACTCATGAAACTAAATAATAACCATAACTCCTTTGTGTTAATTAATAATATCAATATGGAATTAAAGTAGTTTAATATCATGGAACATATATCCCCATGAAGGTTTTGATAACCAATATTTATACATTACAATCAAGATCATATCTCCAAGTCCCACGGATCCTCAAACCAATTGCAACACATTTTTTGAGAAAAGTTGTTTTAGATAATTGTTCATATAACCCAGGAATATGATAATATGCATAGGAATCACGTGCGAGAATAGATAAAATTGGCCAAAAAAGAGGCTAACTGATGATGCAAAGGATGACAAAATGGCAAGGAAAAATCTACCCCATACTTGTGTGTTTGCATATCCTCATGCAAATGGATCTCCTCATATCTCCTCACAAAATGAATCAAAACTGAAACGACTTCCATCTAGCAAAGTGGAGCATCATCAGTCAAAATGCTAAGGTTTCCTCCCACTTTGATTCTTCTCTATCCAAGTGTTTTATTGAATGTCCTATTATAAACAACGTGCTTCTTGGATTCCTTACACCATTTATTTGCCAACTTGTATAATTTATTTTTCTGGGAGATCAATTTTTCATTCTTGTGTTGGAGTTTATGATTGTGTTCCTTTAGTAGTGCACTTTTTGTCTTCACATGTTTATCCAAAACAACATACTCTTGAATTTATTCCTTCAATCTTTTGATTTTCCTATTTTTTTTCTTCAACTTAGAACATGCATATTGAACAAAAAAAATTAAGAATGCTACTTTCTTAATGGATGTTTCTTGTTCCATACAATCATCATGCATTTTGAATGTAGAGGGATCATATTTAACTTGTTGGAAAGGTTTAATATTCCGTAGCTCTGAGCGCAGATAATTAGTAGGACATGAGGACTTATTCCTCACCTTCTTGGGAGCATTAAAAATATCATATTTCTCTCTTATGTTGATCTAGGTGGATATCAGTGGCAAACCACCTATTCCATTGGATCAAAGAATAATTTTCCACTTTGGCAGTTATTCTACACTTTTTGGATCCTAAACTTTTGGGGTCGTTTTGAAACAACATTTTATGGGCACAGAAGTTCCCAAACAATAGCCAAAGGCATCATGTGGGATGAAGATAAAATGTACTTCTCATATAGGCCTTTCCAACATGATATCGAGCATTCCAAACAAACATCATATGAAAAATTTACAACCCTAGGGAGTTGGCATACCAACTAGCCCCACCGAGGCCCAAATTACTTTTGGTGTTTCATCTCTTAGGGTTAGGTTTTTGGATGTTTAGGGTTTACTCATTTTTTTAAGAAAAAAAGGCCTTTCGAACTCACCGTAATGTCTCTGGATAATTTGTGTAGATGTCACATCTCTTATCATAGATCAACCACCACCATTCGATTAAGTTTATTTCATTCTACATTTTTTTTTACAGTTCAACAAAGTTAATTTGTCAATAGAATTCAATTTTCACTTTACCTCCTTCGTTTTTTTATAACTTTGTATTTCATTTCATTCCATTTATAAATTCGAATCAATGGTATCAAATAAATGTGCTCTTTATAAGTTTCTTTATGCATGTCCCCGAAGTGGTCAGGGTATAAGAAGTTGGGACTCAAACTGTTTGAGCCTTTGCAAGACCATCCTCACTAACCTCGAAAACCTCCCATGGAATAAGAGAAGAGAGGCGATGGAGTAGAATATCTTAATAAACATTTTCTCGAGGAACCCCTCTCATGACAAAGAAATGAGATGAAGAATAATTTTTCCCAGATACTTCGATGACTACCAACAATAGATGCATCTTCATCTACCAACCACTTTGGAGTTGTCTCCCCCTTCAAGGTACAAGTTAGTTTTTATATTATTCTATTTTAAGGTCAAATAGATAAAAATGGTCTAGATAAATGATTGAATTTCCTCAAGGGGTATTTTTTGTCTATAATTTGTTTGATAGAGAAAATATCACCTTTGCGCTCCTTAAGGTTTTCCCCCATGTCAAGGATTTTTGGGAAACTTACTGTGAGAAAAAGACCATGAAGTAATCAAAATTGTTTGCAATCGTGCCCACTTCGGGTTCTTTCATATATTCTATTAAGGAACATTATTACCCTGTTGCAAGCTACGATGACCAATATACAAAATGGACCATGTTGCAGAAGGAAAGGGACCAAACAATGCAAGAGTTCACAAATGTCTTCCATACATTCCACACTAAGCTAGGTATCTAATACTTTGAATGACACCTGGTGCTCAAGTACCATGATAATATGCATCGATACATCTAGACATAAATGGAGCTTATGAACATCTGATCACTGGCCACGACTTATCAATATGTCATCAAAATCGAGCATAAATTTAACAGAATAAGTGAGATTTTTTATCTACAAATTCCTCATAGTAGAAGCAGGGAAAAAGAAATGCCAACCCGCATAACAAAGGATAGAGCAAGGATGGACCACTATAGGAAAACTAGTCTAAGACAAAAACAAATAAGGGTAATGGGAAGTCAAAGAAAGAAATTTAAAAGTGGTCTAAATTCCATAAAATCCCCTGACATAACAACGATGAATTTC
>JASDQU011100802.1:3068-16175 GCA_032191745.1 Picea mariana | reverse complement strand
GGAATCAATTCGATAAGGCTAAGGTTTCCTCACTTGGCCTAGCTAATTATCTAATCCATGGATTTTACTTCTCATATTAGGTTTACAACAACAATTATAGCTAAGGAAGTCACCCTTAAACCCATTAATTATACAAAAGTGCAATGTTACAACCTCTCTTTATCCCTCAACCTTACAAAGAATAAGGAATGGGATCTCGTTGACTACTAAATATTCCCTTATGATATCCCACTTTCCTCTAGTGTTGTAATGCAAGTTGGATAGGAAAATATCCAATGTTGGAAGATAATAAATCTTAGCTATAGAAATTATAATCACTCAGAACTATAATGTATCCCCATACAAGAATAATAGCTAGACTTATCACCACAAAAAACATCTGAGCATAGTGAAATATTATCACTAATAGATGCATACACGAATGGACCCACAATGTACCAACATTGTAGCATTCTCTTCCATTGTATAGCATACAAGAATATTAACCTACTAGAGAGTCTCCCAACATATGTATGTAGTGTCTTAGAATACTTGAATGATAGCCTCTTCTTTGTCCCACCAAAGGAAAGAATGAATAAATTATTTTTTCCAGTTGTGGAATGAATATGTTCCCAAGGATTGCATGAATATATGAATTACATGGAGACCACCTACCCCTTTCATAAAACTTGGGAAAAAACATAAGGAAAATAATATAAAATGACATGAAGCCTTGGGAGCTAGACACTTGGAGCCACAATAATAATAATAATAAATTAACCACCCCCTATTTCCTTTCTTGTCATTTCATTTCCCCCATAGTGATCCTAGTGAAATATAACTGCAAGATCATATTTTATTATTATTATTATTCTTTTATATAAATTCCAAAATAATGAAATGTAAACCACTTACCCACTTACCACATACATACTCTTTATGTCTATGCTCATAGGGAGTATTACATTCCTCCTGATTTTTGGAATAACAACATCCTCAACATTCTTCTTTCCAATAATAGAACAATGTATTCATTCTTGAACTTCTCTTATAACAACCCTCAGGAAAAATATGATTGTTATAGAAACTTTTATGCTATAGCTATTCCCTTCATAGAAATTTTCAACTCCACAAAATAAGTTTTCTACTTATAATATAAAAGTAAGTATGCAATTTTAATATAATATTTATTTGTATAGGTATTTTTATTCTTCACAAGGCTACCATGTGCAAGAGCTCAAATCATTGTCCTTTTTGACACACCCTCCATGAACCCAATAATCATGCGACATGAATTTATTATAGTATATTCATTTAAGTTTCCTCTTCATTACTCCGCTCACCCTACCAAGCTCAAGGATCCCCTTCTCTGTGAAATGGTACATTTGGTGATCCATCTTTCCAAGTATTTGATGTGCATAAAGAGTGCCAAATTAGATAATCTTACTACAAAGAATTCACTGGAAACCTATATTCAATTAGTAACTTACATTAATAATTGGGTTCCAATGTCATCATAATGGATTTCTTCCTGGGATTTACAACTTTAAAATGTTCGTCATTTGTTGTTACTAGGTAAATCAACCATCCACCTATGTCATAACATAAACATACAAATATAACAAGTTATCTTTGTATATTTTAGGAAACTTTTAAATAGTTACTACAACAATCATATTTCAACCAAAATATATAAGAAGTTCCACATAATACTTAACTTTCTCTTATGTATGCAGTTGTGGATATCTTCATTATGGTTTACTTTCATTTTGATATCCAAGATATGCATTGATGTAGCTATGTTCTTCCAATAAAGATTTCTCGTAGTCCTTCAAAACATGTGTCAGTAAGTTAAGATAGGTGAATTCTGCTACATTAAATCTTCAACTCAAGGTTCATAAGCTGACAAAGTGAATGCAAAATATATGCAGGCCTTATCTTATAATATATCCCTAAATGAATACTTGTGAAAAAGGAAAGTTATTTACTATTTAGCTGTAGAAATGGAGTTTTTTTCCAACTACAAAAAAACAGAGTAAATGAAAATAGTAGGAAAACAACTTTAATAAAACCATAGGAATGATTCTAAACATCTGAGATCATTAACCTACTGGATCATTATCCTTAAAAAAATCACAAACTTTCAATCATACGATCAATCAGGGTTTATGTGATTGTTGCAAACAATCTTTTATTCAATTAAGAATTGTTATATGTTAGTCTTCATGTGTTGCAAATAGAAATAAATGATTGCAGGAAATGAAATAACAAAAAATATAAATCACACAACTGAATAATGAAGATAATACCAATAAAAAGTAAATAAGCAGCATAATCCTCCTCAAGGGGCCCTCCTAGCTGAATGAATGTTTTTGGAAGAAAGATTATAAAACTAAACTTATAAACTTAAAACATATAACTCGTGAAATTGAACAATAACCGGAACTCCTTTGTATTAATTTAGAATAACAATATAGAATTACAGTAGTTCAATATCATTTCACTTATATCCCCATGAAGGTTCTCATAACCAATAATTATACATTACAATAAATATCATATAGATCCAAGTCTCACGGATCCTCAAACCGGTCACAACAACATTTTCTGAGAAAAGTCATTTTAGAGAATTGTTCATATCACCCAGAACTTTCACTTTTTTTAAAAATCGTTTGCGATTGATCTAAAGAGGCTCATTTTTCACAAAACCCATGTCCCCAATTTTTGTGATTCATTTTTATCTGCTTGTAGTTGACGCCAAAAAATTGACTCTATTATTTTTGTGATTCATTTTTATCTGCTTGTAGTTGACGCCAAAAAATTGACTCTATTATTCTGGCATGGATTTGACTTAAAATGTTGACCGAAGAATTGTGCTAAGCTTGAGGGACATGGGTGCAAACTAGTGAACACATCACCATCTCAAGCCTTATATCTGGAAAAATGCCATGTGGACGATTCCCAAGAGGATGTATGATAATCGATGATGATGGGAACCAGAATTGAACTGGAGTAGCAGGAAGTGAGTTGTGGTGGACATAAATCTTTAGGATTGGTAGGAATTGAAATAGAAGCATCTTTCATCAACAAGATTAATCCAAATATTTCCAAATCATTAGAAAGAAAGGAAATTGTAAATATTAACAATATTTTACCTCATCAATCTTGTTTGGCACATTGTCTTCATAAGTATGGGTAAATATTATAATAGGCATAGGAATCATGTGCAAGAATAGGGAAAATTGGTTTAAAAAAAGGCTAACTAATGATGCAAAGAATGACAAAATGACAAGCCAACATCTCCCCCACACTTATGTGTTTGCATGTCTTCATGCAAATGGATCTTCTCATATCTCGTCAAAAACTTAATCAAAATTGAACAAACCTCCATCTATCAAAGTCAATCATCATTGGTCAAAATGCCATGGTTTCCTCATACTTTGCTTCTTCTCTCTCGAGTCTTTTCTTCAATGTGTCGTTATAAACAATGTTCTTATTGGCTTCCTTACACCATTTGTTTTCCAACTTGTATAATTTCTTGTTTTGGGAGATCATTTTCTCATTCTTGTGTTAGATTTTATGATTGTGTGCATTTATTTGTGCACTTTCTATATTCACATGTCCATCCAAAATAACATACTCCCGAATTTCCTCCTTCAATCTTTTAATTTTACGATTATTTTTCTTCAACTTAGAACATGCAAAGTGAATAACATAACTTGAGGATGTTTCTTTCTTAATGGATGTGTCTTATTCCATACAATCATCATGCATTTTGAATGTAGAGGGATCATATTTAACTTGTTGGACAGATTCAATATTACCTGGATTTGAGGGAAGATAATTTTTAGGATATGAGGATTTATTCCTCACCTTCATGGGAACGTTAAAAATATCATATTTCTCTCTTATGATGATCTAGGTGGATATCGATGGCCAATTGTATATTTCAATTATAACTAGAATTGTTACGTATAATTTATGGACAATAACAATTTTTTAGGAGAAATACATTGTCCATAAGCAATTATTCTACAACCCATGAGAATATTCAGCCATCTAAGTGAATCAAACATATTTATTATCATACATTGAATAATAAAATCCCATACATCAGAAATTATGGAAACCCTAATATATATTTCTTTCACACACATATAATACCATCCTCTTCATGATTATACCCCTTCTGGCATAGCCACAGATCCATAAACTTTGAAAAAATGTCATTGGAAATTAATATATAGGATAGAGGAATAGTTCAACCCTTCGTATTACAATATGTAGCCGTGACAACCTCCAAATTTTGCACATGAATCAATACTAGGAAGCTTAGCATGCACTCTTGATCCCTAATGTCCACTCCCATACTTTTAGATTCCATAATGAACACATAATTATCAACACAACAATCCCCACAATAATTACAATCCATAATACAAACAATAGAAAACAATATTTAAACTCTCAATAGCTACACTTGGATAAATAGTTCCATGGGAGGATTTTATCACCCAACCATAGAAGCTACCTTGAGCAGGAGCTATCCCCATGCCAAACAATGAAACAACAATGGGGAATTGATTGGCTAAGTCTAAGGTTTCCTCACTAGACCTATATAATTATTTAATACATGGATTTTACTTCTCATCTTAGGTTTACAACAACAATTATAGCTAAGAAAGTCACCCTTAAACCCATTTATTATAAAATAATTCAATGCTACAACCCCTCTTTGTCCCTAAACCTTACAAAGAATAAGGGATGGGATCTCATTCACTACTAAATAGTCCCTCAAGATATCCTACTTTCCTCTTGTGTTGTAATGCAAGTTGGATAGGAAAATCTCCAATGTTAGAAGATAATAAATCTTAGTTATAGAAATTAAAAACACTCACAAGTATATATTTCCCCATACAATCATAATAGCTAGACTTATCGCAACAACATACCTATGAGCATAGTGAAATATTATCACTAATAGATGCATACGCAAATGGTCCCACAATATACCAACATCGTAGCAATATATTCCATTGTATAGCATACAAGAATCCCAACCTACTAGAGCCTCTCCCAACATATGCATGTAGTTTATTAGAATAATCTAATGATAACCTCATATATGTCCCACCCATGGAAAGAATGAATAAATTGTTTTTTCCAGATGTGGAATGAAGCTCTTCCCAAGGATTGCATGACTATACGAATTACATGGATACCACCAACCCCTTTCATAAAACATGGGGAAGAAATATAAGGAAAATAAAATAAAATGACATGAAGGCTTGGGAGATAGACACTTGGAGCCTCAATAAAATATTTTTTTACTGACCACCCGCTATTTTCTTTCTTTTATATAAATTCTAAAATAATAAAATGTAATACACTTACCCACTTACCACATACATACTCTTTATGTTCATGATCGTAGGGGGTATTACATTCCTCCCTATTTTTGGAATAACTTCATCCTCAACATTATTCTTTCCAATAATAGAATCATGTCTTCATTCTTGAAATTTTCAACCCCAAAAGGTAAGTTGTCTATTTATAATATAAAAGTAAGTATGCAATTTTAATATAATATTTATTTGTATGGGTATTTTTATTCTTCACAAGGCTACCATGGGAAAGAGTTCAAATCATTTTTCTTTTTGACACACCCTCCTTGAACCCAACAATCACACGACATGAATTTATCATAGTAGATTCATTTAAGTTTCCTCTTCATTACTTCACTTACCCTATTGGGTTCAAGGATCCCCTTCTCTGTGAAATAGTACATTTGGTGATCCATATTTCCAATTATTTGACATGCATGAAGAGTGAAAACTTATAGATTCTTACTACCGGGAATTCACTAGAAACCTCTATTTAATTAGTAACTTACAACAATAACTGGGTAACTTACAATAATAACCAGGATTTGCAACTTTACAATGTTCGTGATTTGTTGTTACTAGGTAAATCCACCATCCACCTATGCCATAACATAAACATACAAATGCAACGAGACATCTCTCTATCTTTCAAAAACCTTATAAAATAATTGCTACAGCAATCATATTTCAACCAAAATATATAAGAAGTTCCACATAATCCTTAACTTTTTCTTATTTATGCAGTTTTGCATATATTCATTGTGTCTTGCCTTCATTTCCATATCCAAGATATGCATTTATGTAACTATGTTCTTTGAATATATATTTATTGTAGTCCATCAAAACATATGTTAGTTAGTTGAATTAGGTGAACTCTCTACATTAAATTCTCAACCTAGGGTTCATAAACTGAGAAAGTGAATGAAAAATATATGTAGTCCTTAGCTTATAATCTATCCATACAGGATTACTTATGAAAAAGGAAAGTTATATAATTTTTAGTTGCAGAAATAGATTTTTTGTCCAGCTATAGAAAAAAACATAGTAAATACAAATACTAGGAAAATAACTTTAATAAAACCATAAGAATGATTCTAAACATTTGAAATCATTAACTCACGGAATCATTAGCCTTCAAACAATCACAAGATTTAAATCATCTAATCAATGAGGGTTTCTGTGTTTGTTGCAAGCACTTTGTCTATTTAATTAAGAACTACTATGTGTTAGTCTTTCTATCTTGCAAATAGAAATAAATGATTGCAGGAAATGAAAGAAAAACAAATATAAATCACACAATTGAATAATGAAAATAATACCAACATAAAGTAAATGAGAAAATTCCTCTTCCTCAGGGGGCCTTCCTAGCTTGGTGAACGTTACTGGAAGAAATCTTATAAAAATGCACTTATAAACTTAAAGCATATAACTCATGAAACTAAACAATAACCATAACTCCTTCGTGTTAATTAATAATATCAATATGGAATTAAAGTAGTTTAATATCATGGAACATATATCCCCATGAAGATTTTGATAACCAATATTTATAAATTACAATCAAGATCATATCTCCAAGTCTCACAGGTCCTCAAACCAATTGCAACACATTTTTTGAGAAAAGTTGTTTTAGAGAATTGTTCATATAACCCAGGAATATGATAATATGCATAGGAATCATGTGCGGGAATAGAAAAAATTGGACAAAAAAGAGGCTAACTGATGATGCAAAGGATGACAAAATGGCAAGGAAAAATCTACCCCATACTTGTGTGTTTTCATATCCTCATACAAATGGATCTCCTCATATCTCCTCACAAAATGAATCAAACCTGAAATGACTTCCATCTAGCAAAGTAGAGCATCCTCAGTCAAAATGCTAAGGTTTCCTCCCACTTTGCTTCTTCTCTATCCAAGTGTTTTATTCAATGTCCTATTATAAACAACGTGCTTCTTGGATTCCTTACACCATTTATTTTCCAACTTGTATAATTTATTTTTCTGGGAGATCAATTTTTCATTCTTGTGTTGGATTTTATGATTGTGTTCCTTTAGTAGTGCACTTTTTGTCTTCACATGTCTATCCAAAGCAACATACTCTTGAATTTATTCCTTCAATCTTTTGATTTTCCTATTTTTTTTCTTCAACTTAGAACATGCATATTGAACAAAAAAAATTAAGGATGCTACTTTCTTAATGGATGTTTCTTGTTCCATACAATCATCATGCATTTTGAATGTAGAGGGATCATATTTAACTTGTTGGAAAGGTTTAATATTCCCTAGCTCTGAGGGCAGATAATTATTAGGACATGAGGACTTATTCCTCACCTTCTTGGGAACATTAAAAATATCATATTTCTCTCTTATGTTGATCTAGGTGGATATCAGTGGCAAACCACCTATTCCATTGGATCAAAGAACAATTTTCCATTTTGGTAGTTATTCTACACTTTTGGATCCTAAACTTTTAGGGTCATTTTGAAACAACATTTTATGGGCACAGAAGTTCCCAAACAATAGCCAAAGGCATCATGTGGGATGAAGATAAAATGTACTTCTCATATAGGCCTTTCCAACATGATATCGAGCATTCCAAACAAACATCATATGCAAAAGTTACGACCCTAGGGAGTTGGCATACCAACTAGCCCCACCGAGGCCCACATTACTTTTGGTGTTTCATCTCTTAGGGTTAGGTTTTTGGATGTTTAGGGTTTACTCATTGTTTTTTTATGAAAAAAAGGCCTTTCGACCGCATTGTAATGTCTTTGGATAATTTGTGTAGATGTCACATCTCTTATCATAGATCAACCACCACCATTCGATTAAGTTTATTTCATTCTACATTTTTTTTACAGTTCAACAAAGTTAATTTGTCAATAGAATTCAATTTTCACTTTACCTCTTTCATTTTTTTATAACTTTGTATTTCATTTCATTCCATTTATAAATCCGAATCAATGGTATCAAATAAATGTGCTCTTTATAAGTTTCTTTATGCATGTCCCCGATGTGGTCAGGGTATAAGCAGTTGGGACTCAAACTGTTTGATCCTTTGCAAGACCATCCTCACTAACCTCAAAAACCTCCCATGGAATAAGAGAAGAGAGGTGATGGAGTAGAATATCTTATTAAACTTTTTCTCGAGGAACCCCTTGCATGACAAAGAAATGAGATGAAGAATAATTTTTCCCAGATCCTTCGATGACTACCAACAACAGATGCATCTTCATCAACCAACCACTTTGGAGTTGTCTCCCCCTTCAAGGTACACATTAGTTTTTATATTATTCTATTTTAAGGATAGATAGATAAAAATGGTCTAGATAAATGGTTGAATCTCCTCAAGGCGTATTTTTTGTCTATAATTTGTTTGATAGAGAAAATATCACCTTTGCACTCCTTAAGGTTTTCCCCCATGTCAAGGATTTTTAGGAAACTTATTGTGAGAAAAAGACCATGAAGTAATCAACATTGTTTGCAATCGTGCCCACTTCGGGTTCTTTCATATATTCTATTAAGGAACATTATTACCCTATTGCAAGCTATGATGACCAGTATACAAAATGGACCATGTTGCGGAAGGAAAGGGACCAAACAATGCAAGAGTTCACAAATGTCTTCCATACATTCCACACTAAGCTAGGTATATAATACTTTGAATGACACCTGGTGCTCAAGTACCATGATAATATGCATCGATACATATAGACATAAATGGATATTCTAAACATCTGATCACTGGCCACGACTTATCAATATGTCATCAAAATCAAGCATAAATTTAACAGAATAAGTGAGATTTTTTATCTACGAATTCCTCATAGTAGAAGCAGGGAAAAAGAAACACCAACCCGCATAACAAAGGATAGAGAAAGGATGGACCACTATAGGAAAACTAGTCTAAGACAACAAAAAAATAAGGGTAATGGGAAGTCAAAGAAAGAAATTTAAAAGTGGTCTGAATTCCATAAAATCCCCTGACATAACAACGATGAATTTCACTCAAAGAATTTGTTAGTGTCAGATCTAAAATCCTCGGAGTCAGATGCGGGTTTTGACTCAAAATCAAAACTAGATAAGGGGAAGTGGATCATTGATGCAAAACCCAGTGCCACTTTCTCTATGACCAAGTTCTAGCCAAGTGAACCCAAAGAATGAAAGGAAGGTGAGCACCTTTTCCACTTGCAGATGTGGGTTAAGGGTGCCCCACTACAGTTCATTATTTATAGAAGAAGTGAAAATATCCTCATCTTAGTATAGATCGCCAATCTATTGGACCCATGGATAAAACCACATCTGCAACCTTGCACCATTATGTGGATCTTCCAAGGGTGATATCTATGCATCATCCAACCGTGCCTCCTTCCCTATGGAATCAAACCCTTCAAGGATGAGGTATTGCATGATATTTCCCACCTTGAATTTTGTGATGTTTTTTAGGCCAACCTTATTTGTGGAAACACCATGTTGTATATAAATCTATAACTAGTAGTTTATTATTACTTCAGGAAGACAATTGTATAGGATACCAGAGGTAGCTCCACGTAGAGCCATTTATTTGATATCTGCTATGAAATGCATGAAGTTCATCTCCCAGATTGGGAAATTTATCTTATTTATGATTCACTCTAAAAGTGAATAGAAGGTAGAGCCACATCCATGGTCTCCGCATAGGACCTCTCCATGCAGCAAAATCAGGTGGACAAGGTCGTGGAGGAATAAAAATATATATTCTCCTCACCCAATGGGGTACCTCTGCACTTTCAAGTCAAGAATTCAATCGATATGACCCCTGGAGAACCTCTACCCAATGGGCCAGTCTATCACCGCTTTCTTATGGAAAATGAGGAAATAAGCTTCCATATCCAAGAGCTACTTGAAAAGGGGCACATATGACCAAGATCGTCACCATACATAAGCCCAATTGTACTCATGCAGAAGAAATATAGGACCTGATGGCAATGCATTGATTACAGGGCCCTAAAAAAATCCATAATCAAGAACCAACACCCAATTCCCCAAATCAACGACCTTCTTGACCAACTTAAGGGAGCTAAGTACTTTAGTAATATTGACCTAAAGTCTGGATACCACCAGTTCCTAATATGACATATCGATGTATGGAAGACTACTTTCAAGTCCAAAGAAGGTCTTTTTGAATGGTTGGTAATGCCTTTTCGTTTGACAAATTCACCAACCACTTTTATAAGGTTGATGGATGATATATTGTAGCCTTTCACCAATTATTTTTTGGTGGTATATCTGGATGATATTGTGATATTCAACAAAAGTTGGGAGAAACAATTACATCATATTCAATAGGTCCTTCACACTCTGCAACAAAACAAGATCTATGATAATTTAGAAAAATGCTCCTTAAGCATGAATAGGGTCAAATACCTAATATACATTGTTGATGAGCATGATGTGTAGTAGATCTAGCCAATATCCAGGTCATTCATGGCTGGCCAACCTCGACTACATTAAGCGAGCTTCGGAGTTTTTTATGACTTGCCAATTTCTATCACAAGTTCATGTTGGGATTCTTCCATATCACATGGGCCCTTATCCAAGTGACCAAGGGTGGTTCCAAATAAAATTTAATGTGGGGAAAGTCGCAACAGAAATCATTTAATGATCTGAAACATCACTTTTTCTCAACCCCAATTCTCTCATTACTCGATCTGCAACAACCTTTTTAGATTGAGACAAATGCCTCAGATTATGCTGATGGAATATCTATCACTTAGAATGGTCATCCAGTGACCTATCATAGTGAAACACTATCAGATGTTTTCCATAATTACCCAAATTATGACAAATAAATGTATTCAATTGGACAAGTCTACTGCTAATGGGATAATTACATCCACAAGAAGGAGAAAATCATCCACACTGATCACAATCCTTTGAAGTTCATGCAGACACAAGGAAAATTGTAGAATGACCTCCATCAAAAGTGGTCCACATACTTGCAGTAGTTTCATATCAAAGTCAAATATAATACAAGGATCACCACAATGCTCCACTCCTATGGAAATCAGGCCTCTGGGTGGCCCCAACTCTACGAGAGCAGCCCTGATTTTTCTACTACTTACTATATGTTGGGTCCAAGAAATCTCGTCACTGACTTTCATCTTTAGGATGGAATGTTATGTCATTTGTCCCATCTCTATGTTCCTTCAAGAGAACAAAAGCATTTTATTTTGGAATCTCCCTACAGTAGGATTGCAAGAAATTTTGGTGTGGAAAAGACAGTGTTAGTGCTACAAAAGTATTTCTATTGGCCAAAACATTGACAAGAAGTCGAAAAGTACATTTGGTCTTGCACTTCCTATGATATTTCTAAGCCAACCAATAACAAGAACAAATTGTACACCCCTCTTCATACTCCCAAAAGGTCATGGGAATCCATCTCAATGGACTACATGTCTGGCCTTCCTTCAACCAAATGTTAAGCCCTAATATTGGCTCATTAACCCTTAATTGGGGCATATCAGATTAGTAATGTTATTTTATTTATGTCGGCTTTAGGCCATTAGTTGTAATTATACCTCCTAGTCTCCTATATATACCAAGGAGACATTTTCATTTTGAATCATCTTGTACTTGAACATTTAAGTGGGGTAAAAGGAGGTTGCCCCCTCGAAGAGGCTTATTATTTGAAATTATCTATTTTCAAGGCATTGAGTACTTTTCCTGATATTTTTCTATGCTATATTGATGTTTGCTTCTTAACATATGGTATAAGAGCTCAAGGTCTTGGGGTTTCACTGCTACATCTGAGACACCATGGAATTTTTGCTATAACTTTTTTTCTACAATGTTTCAGAAGGAACATCTTGGAGGATAGTTAGTAGATGGATCAAGGTACTTTGGGTTTAAAATTCATCTTCTGATACCTTATACTTTCGGAGATACAACCTGTACAAGATAGGGTTCTGGAATCATTCTAAAATGAGTCATTGCAGAATTTTCGCTATAAAAACATTTCTGTAATGTTTCAGACCTTGAACTCTGGAGAAAATTTACAGAAATTAGTAAGGTATCTGTGGTAAAAATTTCAGCTTCTGGATCATCTTAAATTTGTAGATACACCTTGTGTAAGATAGTGTATCTGACTAGTCCTATTGACTAGTCTCAAGAAGGTGTTCCAGGTAAAACAATCATAAATTCTTGCTAGAGTATCCAAATTGAGTGTGACTAGTTTCATTGGATCATGAACAGTATGTCATATTTTGGGTGTGAGTTTCAGAATTTGATATCAATTATTTTGTGTGGGTCATGCTATACAAGTGAGATCTCTTGGAAAGTCCAAAAATTGGCAAGTTATGAGGAATTTACCATAAATTCCACTTGGCACATCCAATTTTGATCAGACCTGTGGCATTGCAGAGAAGAAATATCAGAGAACTACCTAAAATAAAGTTTTATACCCATAAGGGCCAAAACTTGGGATATAGAACAGAATAAATATTGTCTAACAGAACCGCCTAAAAGTCAAGATTCAAAAGTGATACTTGGCCAACATGCCACCGAAAAAGGGACCTTCTACACCAAATAATCCTCCAGAAAATCCTAATTGGACTCTTGATGAAGGTGAAGAAATGCATAGGGACATAAATTAACTACAAAAGAATATCGATTCAATGGAAGCTAAGCTGATGGATTCAATAGAAGCTAAGTTGGATACTAAGATGGATTCAATGGAAGCTAAGTTGGATACTAAGATAGATGG
>JASDQU011100801.1:20397-30893 GCA_032191745.1 Picea mariana | reverse complement strand
AAGAGTACTTCAGATGGAGTTGCTGCGCAACTCGTCCATGAGCCCAAGCAGGCCAAGTGTTGTAGCCATGCTCTGATACCAATTTGTCACACACCCACTACGGCCTAATAGATTTTCGCCTTTTTCTTCTTTTTCTCTAGGGACAGAATCCCCGAGTTCCTACTAAGTCCTAGCGCAGGCTAGCTTTTCCTGTCATAACCTTCACTAAACCAATCCATCGGTACTTTCATTGAAAAACCTGTCATGTACAACTCAGGCACCAAGTGCGGGCTTCACATTCATGTGATCATCGGTTATGAACCTGGGCCAAGCCAAGAGGCTCCTTTCGCAATTCGCGACTCAGCGATGCCCGAGAGTCAAGTCCTTTGACTCTTCAAACCCGGAAACCCGAAATTGTCCCTTCATTGAGATCGACGGCTGCGATTCTTCCCTCTGATCCGACTGTCCTAGCCGTATCAGGACTTCGGTAACCGGGAGTTCGAAATGCAAGCTAGTCGAGTCTTTCGACTCTTCAAATCCCAAAACCCAAAATCGTCCCTTCGTTGAGATCGACGACTACAATTCTTGCCCCTAATCCGACGGTCCTGGCCGTATCGGGACTTCGATAACCGGAAGTTCGAAATGCAAGCGAGTTAAGTCTTTCAACTCTTCAAACCCCGAAACCCGATATGGAAATTTGTGTAGGAGATCAACGAACCTCGTTGATCTGGATTTGACGGTCACTGTCCCTCCTGAGCTTAAGGGCGTTAAAGGACACTCAACCTTAACCCCCTTGCAGTCCTACGAGATCCGATGTCTTACGAGGTTTCGGAGCTTTCCCCGAACTCTGACCGCTCACCACATGTCTCCTCTGATGGATGGTCCAGATCCTCTCGGAGTTTCGCGAACCAAGATTTCACGACTTGCAAAGATGAGGGTTCTTCACCTTTGGTCTCCCGGGTGCTGAAACACCAAAATGACAAAACCTATTCACACTAAGATGATTCGGAGTTTCGCATACCAGGACTTCGTGACTTGCGATGACAAAGGGTCTTGCCCTTTGGTTTCCCGGGTGCCGAAACGCCGAAATGCCGAAACCAATTCACACTAAGCTAATTCGGAGTTTCGCATACCGGGACTTTGCGACTTGCGACGATGAAGGGTCTTTCCCTTTGGTTTCTCGGGTGCCGAAACACCGAAATGTTGAAATGCCAAAACCTAGTCACACTAAACTAATTCGGAGTTTCGCATAACGAGACTTCGCAACTTGCGACGACGAAGGGTCTTGCCCTTTGGTTTCCCGGGTGATGAAACACCGAAATGCCGATGAATGGGTCTGGATACTCCGGGACTTTCAGGGCATTGCCAATTCCACCCTCCTACCTATGCGAAGGTTAAGGCCAACAGGCAGTAGATCTCTGACAGATCTTTCAGAGGGTTCTTGGGTAAATTATCCCTAGGCTTGGTGACCTGAGTAAAAGTCTTCCTAATTCGTCGAGCTATAAATTCGGTGGTAAGGGTAAAGTAAACTCGTGGGTTTACTATCATAGTAGTCCTTTCGAGGGACTCACTCCGACTCTGGAGTGAGAAGAGGCTTTCCGAGAGAAGTGCCTTCGAGAAATTAAACCAGGGCATTGCGCGAGCCAAGTAGATAGGACAATTCTCAAGGGAACGGACTCGTATTCTAAACCTACTCATTCCATACATAGACCGATTATGGTCATATAAGTATAAGCATGAATCCCATGTCTCCAAATCAAAACACAGGCAAACACTTCCATACGGAAACCATTTATGAGCGTATAAACATGAGCATGCATTCGATTCAAAAATACAAGACATAACACTTATCAGAAAACACCAGGTGTGACGCGACTGCTGAGAGGGGTGCTTGTTTCCACCCAACCGTAGGCTCAGTGACTCCAAACGGATTTACCACTAGCCACCCCCGAGCTAGACCACGATGCTTGAGGTTCAATTTTCTACTTCCAGCTCAATGGAAGTCAAGGACGAAGGTTACTCTCCTTCTCCTCTATTCTGAACTCCCTGTGTTTCCAGAGTTTCTCCAGTTCTTCCCCGCGATCCCCGGTTGCGTGCGTTCTCTCTTCTCCTCTTTACCACACTTCCTCTCTTGCCTTTTCTCTGCAAGATTGCGTGTGGCACGAATTTCCCTGTCCGCGGTCAGGTCTGGGAGCTGTTACGGATGGGCGGATCACCCCCATCCCCTCATTAACTCTTGAGCCTCCCCACCTACCAATCTGACGGGAAATCTATTTCGGGGTCAGAGAGCTTCTTTAGTCTTTGAGCAAGTAAAACCAGTACGGTACTGGCTCAGTAGAAGTTAATACAACCATTCCAGGTCCCTTCCACCACCTCCCATTAGCCATCGTGGTCTCTTTTAGCACATCCCCCTCCTAGCATCCATGCAACACATATTCATAACATAATTTACATTCATCGACCTTTCATAAAAAGGTTCGTTAAATCAAACATTCACGTCTTTGAGTTTGCCATAGTTCTTGGCCAATATAGTTATTTTTACAGACTAGGGGAAATAGGGTGTTACAACACCTAGCAAGTTTGCTATAGCCATTACCCATTCCGGAATGGAAGTGGGAAGTTGTCTCAATTGATTTTATTACTAAGTTTCCCAAAACATTGAAGCAACATGATTCCATCATGGTGGTGGTGGATAAATTAACCAAAGAAACACAATTTATTCCAGTAAAGATTACACACAAGACAAAAAATGTTGCAGATATTTATATGAGAGAAGTTGCTCGGCTACATGGAGTGCCTAAGGCAATAGTTTCAAACAAAGATCCAAAGTCTACTTCCTATTTTTGGGAGGGTTTGTTCAAAGGCTTTGGGACAAATTTAAATCTTAGTACAAGGTATCATCCAAAGTCCGATGGGCAAACGGAAAGGACTAACAAAATAATTGAGGACATGCTTAGAATGTATATGATGGTTCAACCATCAAAGTGGGAATATTATATTCATTTAGTTAAATTTTCCTACAACAATGGGTATCATGCCTCCTTGAAAATGAGTCCATTTGAGGCATTGTATGGCGGGAAATTTAACACCCTAGTGAGTTGGGATAATCCAACAGACAGAGTAGTTGTGTTGGGCCAAAATTGCTAAAAGAAATGGAAGATCAGATGGCAAGGATTAAGTAGAATTTGAAGGCTTCCCAAGGTAGGAATAAAAGTTACATAGACAGGAACAAATTTTTTAGAGATTTTAAAGTGGGAGAACATGTGTTTTTGAAAGTGAAGGCAAAGAGAAGTTCACTAAGATTAGGAAGTTGCCCGAAGTTGGTAGCAAGATATTGTGCTCCTTTTGAAATATTAGAAAAGATACGGCCAATTGCATACATGTTAGATTTTCCTGCATCCATGAGAGTGCATAATGTATTTCATGTATCAATACTTAAAAAGTACCTACCTGATGCTAATCATGTCATTGATTGGAATGTGATCCAGGTGGAGCACGAAGGGGATTTCTAGGTGGAACCAGTATGCATCCTTCACTGGAAAGTCAGATTGCTCAGGAACAAAGCCATAGGGATGGTAAAGGTTCAATGGACCTGCTACGGTCTTGAAGATGCGACCTGGGAAAATGAAGAAAACATGCGGGTGGAATACACGCAATTTGTTTACAATTTTGAAGAAGACAAAATGCAACACTCTTTCTTTGTGGTCGGACTACACGCAGCGGTGTAATTTTATTAATGATGTGTGTATTTACCTATACAAAATCAGGCTCGTTGACCTTTGCAACTGGGCTCTTCAGCCTAATAAACACATAAGTCTTTCAACTTATAAACACTTGGCTCACCAGCCTTTAAACATAATTATAATTCAGCATGGGCTTGGCCTTGGGGTGTTACAATCCCCTCCCCTTATTTTTACATTGTCTTCAATGCAACTTATTTACACAACAACAACATGATTTCCAAAATCTTCAAAAAGATGTGGGTACTATGCCTGCATAGCATCTTCATGCTCCCATGTTGCGTCCTCAGGACCGTACCAGGTCCACTGGACTTTTACAAGCCCTATGGCTCGATTTTGGATCTACTTGCTTTTCCTATCCAATATACGCACTAGATGCACCCAAAAAGCACTTTCTTGCTTCACCTGAATCACATTCCAATCAATAACATGATTAGCATCACGTATATATTTCTTAAGCAATGATACATGAAATACATTATGTATAGACATAGATGTAATAAATGCAAGCATATATGCTACTAGACCAATCCTCTCTAGGATTTCAAATGACCCACAATATTTGGTTTCCAACTTGGAACAATTTCCCAACTTTAGGGAACTTCTGTTGGACTTCATTTTCAAGAATACATGATCCGCTACTTTAAATTCCCTGTGAGTTATGTTCTTATCAGCATAGCTTTTCTACCTATCTTAGGCAGCCTTCAAATTCTGTTTAATCTTCAGCATTTGCTCTTTCGTTTCCTTGAGCAACTCTAGCCCAACTACTGCCCTATCAGCTGGGTTGTCCCAGCTTACTGGGGTGTTGCACTTTCTGCCATAAAGTGCTTCAAACAGGCTCATCTTCAGTGATGCTTGATACCCATTGTTGTAGGCAAATTCTACCAAGTGTAGATAATCTTCCCATTTAGATGGTTTTTCCATCACATACATCCTTAAAATATCCTCTATCACTTGGTTCACCCTCTATGTTTACACGTTCGTCTCAGGATGCTATGTTGTGTTGAAGTTCAGATTTTTTATGAACCCTTTGAATAATCCCTTCCAAAACTTTGAGGTAAACTTTGGGTCTCTGTCAGACACAATTGTCTTGGGTATGCCATGCAAGTGTGCTACTTCTCTCATATAAATATCAGCAACATTGGTTGCCTTATAAGTAGTCTTCAATGGGATAAAATGGGCAACTTTAGTAAGCTTGTCCACCACCACCATGATTGCATCAAGTTGCTTGCTTGTTATGGGCAATCCTGTGATGAAATCCTTTGTTACAACTTCGCATTTCCACTCAGGAATGGGTAATGGATGTAGCAATTCAGTTGGGTGTCTATGCTCAACCTTTACCTTTTGACACTCCAAGCATTTAGCTATGTATTCAACAATATCCCTCTTCATGTATGGCCAATAATGTTGTCTCTTGACTGTTGAAATTGTTTTTTGATATCATGGGTGTCTTGCATAAGGTACATTGTGCATTTTTTTTAAAATAGCACTCCTCAATTCAGGAGAATTGGGTACATAAACTCTATTTTTGTACAAGATAATTTCAACAATTCCCAATTCATAATCCCCAACTTTCTGCTACATTTTACCTTGTTGCAATTTTGTTACCAATTCCATGTACTGCAAATATAATTTTGCAGCCTCCACAATTCTGTATTTCAAATCTGATTGGTACATGCTAATGGTTGTAGCATGCAACTCATGCAGTCTTCTGCTGAGTGCATCAACCACTTTGTTCTCTTTCCCCTTGATATGCTTTATATCAAAGTCATATTCACAGAGGAATTCTAATCATCTTCTTTGCCTAGCATCCAAATTAGGTTGATCAAACAAATAATTCAAACCATTATGGTCTGTCCTCAGCTCAAAACTCTTTCACATGAGGTAGTGCCTCCATTTCTTCAAAGCGTGCACTATGGCTTCCAACTCCAAATCATGAGTGGCATAGAGCCTTTCGTGCTCTTTCAATTTTCTGGACTCGAAACACATTACAAATCCATTCTGACTGAAGACTCCTCCAAGTCCTTTTATGCATGAATCTGTGCAAACCAAGAAATCTTCATTCAGATCAGCAATTTGTAGAATTGGAGCACTAGTTAACAACTGCTTCAATTGTTGGAAGCTCATTTCACATTCTTTTGTCCATTGAAACTTCTTCCCCTTCCTTTGCAAGGAAGTGATTGGGTGGGCTATTCTCGAAAACCCTGCAATGAGCCTTCTGTAGTAGCCCGCTAGAACCATGAAGGATATGACTTCTGTCACATTCTTAGGTGTTTTCCACCCTCTAATGGCTTCTATCTTCTCAAGATCCACTGTTATCCCATCTTCAGATATGATATGCCCAAAATAGTGAATTATGTTTTGATAAAATGAGCACTTGCTCAATTTGGCATACAGTTGATGCTTTCTTAGCACTTGCAACACCATCCTCAAATGATGCTCATGCTCTTCTTCTGACTTGGAATATACAAGGATGTCATCTAAAAAGACAATGACAAACTTGTCCAAATATTCTTTTAAAACACCATTCATTAGGCACATGAAAATAGTTGGTGCATTTGATAACCCAAATGTCACCACTATGAACTCATAATGACCATACCTTGTCCTAAAGGCGGTCTTGCTGATGTCCTCCTCTTTAATCCTTACCTGATGATATCCTGACCTGAGATCAATCTTTGAGAATATCTTTGCATCCTTCAACTAATCGAAGAGGTCATCAATCCTTGGCAAAGGATACTTGTTGTTTATAGTTACCTTGTTCAACTGTCTGAAATCGATGCACAATCTCAATGTCCCATCTTTCTTCTTCATGAATAAGACTGGGGCACCCCAAGGTGACAAACTTGGGCATATACACCCCTTCTTCAGAAGTTCTTCAAGTTTCATTTGCAACTCCTTCAGTTTTGTTGTACTCATTATGTAAGGAGTTTTTGATACTGGAGGTTCTCCAGGCATAGAGAAATCAATATCTCTCTTTGGGGGTAGTCCTGGTACCTCCTTAAACACATCTTCAAAATATTTCAGGACTACATGGTCCTCCATATTTGACACCTTATCCTTATATGCTTCCTCCATATGGGCTGCAAATATTTGACAACCCTTCCTGTAACACTTTTTCAGTTGTATTGCTGAAATTTCTCTAATGGTCATTGCCCTAGGGATTCCTTAGACTTTCCTTAGATTCCCTTCCTCATACAAGCAAGTAAATTCCTTTTTATAATAGTCTAGAATGGCATGATGTTGATCCAACCAATCCATCCCAATTAGACAGTCATAGGAACCTAAAGGCAAGATGTTCAAATCTGCCTTTGTGCTCAGTCCATTCATGTCCATAAGACATGACTTAACCATCTCATTAACTTTTCTTTTGGCTCCGGTAGCTAGCTACAGCCACCAAGATTTTCCATGCTTGTTTATTGGCAAATGCAAACTTTCCACCATCTTAGGATCTATATAACTATGACTAACTCCTGAATCAATTAAAATAGCAATGGTTTGGTTTTGGATCACACCTTCCACTTCAATAATATGTGACTGATACTCTACTTGCTTATTGTCCAGGGCTTCATATATCATGGGTACACTTTTGCCCATGTCCTCCACTATTTTAGCTCGTTGTACATTATGAACAGCTCTCGCTTTGTCACTTATGTGAGGACAATCTCTAAACATATGATCTCCTCTACAACCCCAACATTGAATAGGTGGTTGTGTTGGCCTTTGACCAACTGTCTTAATAGTTCTGGGTTCTCTAGAAGTTGGTTGTCCCTGAGTATTATTTCTGAAGAATGGTGGCTTAGCTCCCTTCTTCCTTTGATCCATGTTGAATTTCTTCTTGTCTTTCCAAGTTTTTTGGAAAGTTGACCTTGCTTTTTGCTGATCATATAGGCACTTAGCTCGCCTCATGGTCTCCTCCAATGTTTTGGGATCATCATATTGTATTTTGTCACTGATGGATGATGGCAAACCACTCAAGTACCTCTGAATCTTAACTGTCTCATCCTTGATGAAAGAGACATACTTCAATAATTCTAAAAACCTTCTTTCACATTCATCTATTGTCATACTCCCAAGCTTGAGTTTAAAGAACTCTTTCATTTTCTTGTCATCGTATCTCTTAGTCAAGTATTTCTTTTCTAAATACTTCTTAAATTCCCTCCAAGTAACATTTTTCTCTTTAATGTATTGCACCTGCACAAGTTGATCCCACCACGTGGATGCCTTTCCTTTGTGTTGATGGATGGCAATTCTTCTTTCTGCATGAGAAGAATAATTATGCAATTGAAAATAATTTCTTATGCCCAACAGCCATGTCTCTGCATCTTCATCTTTCTTGTGCTCCCCATCAAATGTAGGAGGTTTTATTTTGTTCATTTCCCCTCGTAGCTCATCCACCCCATACCTCTTATGCTTCCTAACAAGGGATGGACTTGAGCTGATATGTGCTCTCTTATCGGAATGCCTCAAGGAGTGTTGGTGATGTCTGCTAACACTTCGTGTTCTTCTTTTCTCATCGGGAGACCTGTGACTTCCTAATTTTCTTGAGCCACTCTCCTTATCCAATTTGTTTTCTATTCTTTCCAGGCTCTGCATCAACTTCATGTTGAAGTCTCCGTGTTTCTCCTTGGCTCTCATAAGATTTTTGTTATCTGCTCGGTGAATTTGGACCTCTTTTTGCAATTCTTTTATAATTTCCATCATGCCCACATCTTTATCTATTTCTTCTCCATGCCCATTGGAGTTTGTTCCTTCAACTCCCAAATGGACATCCATTCCTCTAGCTTCATTCTCTGGACTGTAAGCATCATGTGCCTCCTTCATTTCTCTGCACTATGCGACAGATCGGTTTGGTTCTGACAATTGTTAATTCTGCAAAATGTGCAGTCAACCAATTTTTTGTCAGGCTATTAGACTTAATAATTTTCCAGAATAACATAAATCAATCTGGTTCAACAAAATAATATCCTACTCTATTTTTAGTGGGCCTTGGTCGATCAAGAACCTCTCAAGATTCTATCTCTAATCCCAGCTCTGTTCTGCAATAAATTTAGGGCGCAAGCCCGTTTCTTCAGCCCTTGGTTCACATGTGATCACTGTTGTGACCCAGTGATAATGATTTGGGCACTTATTTGAAACTTCGGGCTCCAGAGCTTCGGAGGTTTCCCTTTTTCCACACATCCCAAACATCACAGAACAATGAATTGAAAAATGTGTGAAGAACGGTGGATCTACGATCCACAACTTCCCAACATCCAATGACTAATACTTGCTATGGAAACTTGGGCTTCGGGCTCTGGAACTTCGAATCTTGGGGGCTTCAGGACTTTGGAGCTTTGGGGCTCTGAGACTTCGGAGGATTTCACCTCTGCACATCCCAAACTCCCGAATCAAAAATATTTGAATACTTCCACGTCACCCCCGGTGACGTCATTACTTCGCGTTACTTCGATGCTATGAAACTTCGGGGATTTCTTCCTCCCATTCCATCATGAACCATTTCGTCTGAAGTGTCAAGTCTCCAGACTTCATGATCTAGCGCCATGTGTCCATTGTGACCATAAGGGGCCCCACCATCCATGCTAAAGAGGAAGGCCACATGGAAAAATTTTAGAAGTGGACACGTGTCACATTCTAACTAGCATTTCAATCATCCCACAATTCTTAACTCACTGACACGTGGCACAGATCCCATGTGTCCACGTCATTTCGAGTGGTGTCAGCAAGTCACATCACTTCAGAACTTCCTTACCCTCCAGGGTCCACATTACTATTTGTGACATCATCCTGCCACACCACTTTTACTCTTTTTCTTCGGGACTTCAGGCTTCGGTGGTTTGTGCATCAACACACTCCAATTCTCCCAAATGTCGAACTCCTTAATCAAGTTGATCCGTCCTTGATCAAATTCCAACGGTGAACACTCCCCCCCTGGGATCTACGATGTGGATTCTGTTCGAGACTTCGAAACTTCAGGCTTCAACCCCTCTTGCTCTTATAACCCATAACTTTCATCGAAGTCACGAAGTTCGAATGACTTGGAGGTTAACCTTCATGCACTTTTCTCCAGATCTCACCATTGTGAAGGATCCTCCTTCTCCCAAACATATCCTATGGCCTAATCACCATAGATGTTGTGGTTTCTTTCTCTGTGGCCATTTCTTCAATCGTTATACCTCCTGTAGTTCCGAACACAATCCAAGTGTTCTCTCAATGCCCTTCTGACACTTTGTACATCAAAATTCTCTAGACATTTTTACTATGAATTCCTCATTCATGGCCCATCCAGGTTTAGTGTTGAAACCATGGGCTCTAAACTTGAATTTTGTCCATTTTGACAACAATTCTTTTCCGAAAATTTTGCTTCAACTTCTACTAACATGGCCCATCCAGGCTCAGTGTTGAAACCATGGCTCTAATACCATTTTGCAACGTCCCCAACCACCAACAGGTCAAGGAATGTCACTTCCTGGACCTCTCTCCTTGCTCTGATACCATTTTGTAACACCCCCGACCTCCCAGGCCAGGCCATGCTACTCCAAATAACACTCTGATACCAATTTGTGACATCCTTGACCTTAAACCAACAAGTCATACCATGCCACCGAATAGCTTTCATGCTCTGTTACCATATATATTTACATACATATCTATCTAATGCAAATTAAACAGCTATATCATTTTGTTCATGCCACTATTCATGCGGAAATAACCTTAAAACATACATGCATTTTACATGGACAATTCTAACAACATTAGAACTTGATTTCAAGATAT
>JASDQU011100801.1:2085-13574 GCA_032191745.1 Picea mariana | reverse complement strand
AAAGGATAACATAGGGGAAGGCTGAGATAGTTTTGATTCAAGAAAAAAAATGTGATAGAGCTTCAATGGCAAAGATCGCAAAAAGGATATGGAAATGTTGTGAGGTAGAAGTTGTAGATTCTCACGGGGCCTTGGGAGGCCTGGAAATTCTCTAGGACCCCATGAAATGGAAATTGGACCTGTTCCTCCTCTCCTCGAGAATCCTCACTATGAGCTTCAAGGGGCTAGGATCTCAGTCCCACGGTTTCATCTTGAATGCCTATGGCCCTCATCTCCCCCTTCTCAAGAGAGATTTTTTGGAAGCCCTGAACCACCCGGTGAATTCCTTGAGAGGTCAGCACTGGGTCGTAGGGGGCGACTTCAACATGATCATAGCCCTCAAGGAAAAAAGGGTAGTGCAAGACACTTGGAGGTAGAGAGTGACTCCTTCTGAGATTGGATAACTAATAATAGGTTGATAGACATCCACACCAACAATGACACTTTTTCTTGGACTAACAAGAGAAAACTGGAAAGAAACATAGTTGTGCGGCTAGACAAATTTCTAACCTCAGAATCCCTTTTCCGAGCTCAACAAGCAATAACTACATAAGTTATCCCTTTTTTTGACTCGGACCACTGGTCGATCAATCTTTCTTGGGAGAAAACCTTAGCACCCTACCCTCAGTCGTTCTGTATGGAAAAATTATGGATGGATCACCAGGATTTTATGCCTAATATTGAAACTTGGTGGGGAGAGCGGCCAAACCTTCATGGAACAAAAATGTACCAGTTCCAACAAAGGTTGAAGCATGTCAAACTCCAACTCAAGAAATGGAATAAGGAAGTATTTGGGAATATTGTTGAAGAGAAGAATTGGTTAGAATCAGAAATGGAAACAATTAAACGATTAACATCCTCGGGAATCTCTTCAGAGGAGATACATGATCTAGAAAATCAAATCAAAATGGAGTTAGAGAAGTGGGAACTTCAACAAGAAGTCCTCTGGAAAAAAAAATCTAGAATTCGATGGTTGAGGGAAGGAGATCGAAATACAAAATTCTTCCACAACTCCCTGTTCCAAAGAAGAAATCGAAACATGATTTTTACGCTTGTCCAGAGCTCAGGCCAATTGCACTCTATAACGTTATTTAAAAAATTGTCTCTAAGATGGTGGTCAATAGACTCAAACCCCTGTTAAAAAATATCATCTCCAAGGAGCAGGGAGGAATCATGGAAGGGCAAAAAATCCTGAATGGGATTGTCATTGCATATGAAACAGTCCACTCAATGAAGCTATAAAAAAAAGTTGGCATGCTCATAAAATTAGACATGTCGAAGGCTTATGATCGAATAAGTTGGCACTTCCGGAGGAAAATGCTCGAGGCTTTTAGCTTTACAGAGGAATAGGTCCAGTGGATTCTTGGGCTGGTCTTCTCAACTTTCTTCTCTATTCTTGTCAACGAGTCCTCGTCAAAAACCTTCAACCTGATTAGGGGTATTCATCAAGGTAACCCTCTCTCCCCATATCTCTACATCATCTTAGCTGAAGGCCTGGGAACACTAATCCAGAAGGAGGTGGTGGAGAGAAAACTTCAAGGTCTAAGGTTGTAAGAAGAGTTAGACCATGTGACCCACCTCCAGTTCGTTGACGACAACCTACTCATGGGGATCCCTACTGTCAAAGAATCCAGAGCTATCAGGTGCATGCTGGATCTCTACAAAAAAAGCCTCTAGTACAGTCATAAACCATGCAAAGTCTCAATTTTTTTTTTTAAGACTTCTATTCCTATCCAGAGACACATAGCCAAGATTCTTGGTTTCCAAAAAGCCAGTCTCCCTTCCAAGTACTTGGGAGCCCTGCTTCTCGACAAGGTCGTCCGTAATACTACATGGCAAGAGATTTTGGATAAACTAGAAACACATTTGATGAACTAGACTCATAAATTCATGACTCTTCCTGGTCGAATTCTGCTCATGAAATCGGTCCTTAGCTCCATGCCCTTGTACTTATTCTCAGTGTTGGCAGCTCCAAAAGGAATCATGAAAAAGATTAGGACCCTGCAGAGATACTTCCTTTGGGGAGGGGCCACAAAAGAGAAAAAAATGGGCTTTAGTAGCTTGGGAAAAACTCTGCAAACCAAATACCCATGGAGGTGTTAGAATTGGGGATCCCCTCCATGCAGTCCGAGCTCTAGTAGCCAAATTATGGTGGAGATGGACCACTAGCCCAAAATATTTATGGGCCAAAGTGTGGGAAAAAAAATATGCCCCCGAGGTAGACCCTCAAGACCTCATCCGCATGGATGGAATCCATTAGGGATCTCTTATCAGGAATTCAGCATGGCATAATCAAGAGCTAATTCAACTCAAAAAAATTTGGGAAGTTCATAATGGGAAGATCGCCCTCTTCTGGGATGATGCCTAGGAGAAACTCCCAACCCGAGCAAATCAAGAAGGAATGGAATGTGTTAGAACCTCTATGTTGAAAAACGGTTGGACCCTGGTCCATCAGTATTGGGAGAGCACGAGCACCCCAGCAGTTGAACTTACAAGAATATGGAAAGATTCGATGGACTGGCCTGCCCATCGGGAACTAGAGATTGTAAATCGCATTAAAGCTAAGCTCTCCCTTAGACATATAAAATTAAGAAACGACCCGGATATTCTCTGATGGAGAAACAAAGGTGAGGGGATGTACAAAGTAAAATATGCCTATTTGCAAGCAACGAACTTGTCAAAAGAGTATAGGAGGCAAGACTCGCAATGCATCTGGCAACCGGGGATCTGGCTCAAAATAGAAACCTTCATGTTGTTGATTCTCTCTTGAAAAGTGTTGATTTGGGATAAACTAAGATCGAAAGGGTATGTAGTCCCATCCATCTGCATGCTTTTCAAAACAGAGGAGGAAACCCTCACCCATCTCTTCTGCTCTTGCAACGAAGCACGAAGGATTTACAATTACGGAGCAATAATGTTTTGGAGAACTGGGACAGACAGATAAAACCCATCAAACCTTATTATTCATTGGTTAGTATAGCCATTCCAAAATCCCATCCTGAATAAATCTTGGGAGATATTTCCAGGGATCTCGATGTGGAATCTATGGAAAGAAAGAAATAGATGAATTTTAAGCAAAATTCCATATCTATTGAGGGAGTGTGGAACAAAATTAAAGACAACATCCAAGAATCCATCGTTGTGAGTACTTTGTTAGTGGATGATCAAATAGTACCTATGGGGGAAGAAGACATCTTTAGGTGTTGGAATTTCGACCTGGCCTTCCAACAAGCTCCCAAAACTCCTCCCCGAAAAACAGAAGCAACATACCAAGCTTGGAAGCCACCGGAAAAAGGATCAATCAAGATGAATTTCGACAGTGCATCCAAGGGCAACCCCGAAAACTCTGGTGCAGGGGGACTTTTAAGAGACCCAGAGGGGAAAATCATGACTATGTTTGCCAACAATCTAGGGTATAATTCCAACAACATGGTGGAGATAGAAGGACTCATCAAAGGCCCAAACTTTGCAAAACATCAGGGTATCTCGACTCTGCAGGTGGAAGGAGACTCTCTCCTGATCATATCAGCTATAAATCGCCTGAGAGAGGGGGATAACCCAGGAAAGATCTCCACAAATTGGAGATTTTGTATGGATGGACGTATGTCGCAAGCATAGATAATTTTAGGGGCTACATTTCGCAAATGGGTTATTTTTTCATGGTTTTTCCCATAAAAATATTCGCTAGTTTCCATTTTTTCTAAAAACGATTCGCCCAAATTCCATAGGATAAAATTATTTTACCTTAAAAACCGCCAAAATTTTATAGAAAGTATATAAAATTATTAGAAATTTGAATATTTTTACAAAACTATTGCCAAACATTTTTCATTTTTCATATTAAGGAATAATAAGATTAGCCCAAGTTTCTACATTTTAATATAAATTTGTATCCTTAAAATCATCTTTGGTCGCAAGCTTGATTCAACACTTCGAGGTGCTAATTCCATATCAAGTTCATCAACGAGCCAACTCGATGGCAAACTACTTGGAAAATGCAGGTGTCCATCAAAACTTATGAATGACGAAGTGGCATTTTGGGGACCCCATTGAGTCCCCTACTTGGCAAGAAGCCACGACGCTAAGTGATCTTGACATGAAACGCCATGTGAAGTGCCAGGTAGTGGAAGTGACAATAGATGGAGATCTAACACAAGGGTACAAGACAATCATCAAAAGACCGAGCGATATGGGCCCAACTGGCAAATCAGAGTCGCCCTCCAATGCCACCCGACTCTACGAGAAGATGGAGGAAACTCCCACTCCCTATGACACGACTGACATCTGTCATGTAGAGAGAAATCATGTCCTAGTAAGGGTTGGGGATAATATCGACTATCCCGATATCCCACAATAATTTGATGCAAGGACGAATGAAAGATGGCTGGTGTAGCGGCTTCTCAAGAAGCGCTCATGCCAGTTTGTGGGGAGTCTACGACAGAGATCGAGTGTCATTAGTGCAGATTGAGGTTGTGTGTCCCCATCATGGTAAGGTGGGAAAAAACATTAGGATCTTGCGTCAGATTAAAATGATAGAGTAGATTCATAATTTGGATAGTTATGAGCAGAAGATCGAAAGGACGATAGGTACAACTGCCTATTGGTCGAGCCATGTGACTAGATTAATGGCAAGGAGGAAAGGGCCTTGGGACCTTGGGACTACAACCCCCTTTGGGCATGCCGGTTTGGTTATTAAAGGAGCCTCTAGGCGAGCCAAGAAAAGAAAGGAAAACTTGTATGAGTTGCAGACGCATAAGCATTGGTCGAAGATCGGGAAGACCCCTCTGAAACGCTTCATCTATCTCTGGTTTGACATAGGGATTTGGGACCAGTTCTATCTTCGAGTTATCCAATAGATAATCTCAGAGGAGCTAGAGCTTTGAACTTCTCGAACCATGGCCAGGAAGAGGGCAAGAGCGAAAGGTAAACGATCAGAGCCTTCATCGTCGAGAGGTCTGAATACTTAGTTAAGGGTAGCTCGTGCCACTTGGACGACCGAGATGCAATATCAATACTTGAGCATAGAGAAAGAGAATAAGAGCATCGTGGGCATTGAGGAAGTTGTTAGGTGCCAAATACACCTAAATTCATACACATGCATTGTTAGAGAGGCGCAATATTGGGTGGAGAACCCTAAATACCCTCGTACGAGATAAACTAGATACTTCCAATTAGCAGAGATGTATTGGATAATGAAAGCTATGGTCGCTTAGGCCAAAAGGGATAATGACCAGACCACCCAGGCGATTGAAATTCTCGATGGTAAATTTGATCTCTTTTGTCGCTCCCAGTTCAGGGTCAAATTCAGAGTTCGACATGAGACCCAACACCAAGACTCTACTGGAACGCGAGACTACCTAATTCAAATTGAGGACGACGACACTTCAAGAGAGGCGGTTGACAAGCTTGGAAAAGGCAATAAAGGCAAGGAGAGCCTAGAATACTATGGGGGACTCCATAATCCAAAAGTCGAGTTCTGGTATTCTGTCTCTATTTTTTTATTTTTTTGCATCTCTGGCTTGCTTCCATTAAGTTTAATTCTATATGGATATATACGACTCTACCCCCGCTTTTGTTTCTTTCAAAAGGGGTGGTGTAGAACGCTTTGAACTATTTCAGATTGGTCAATTTATCTTATGTATCAATGAGAGGGATGGTTTATGTTTTGTCAGCCCCCATCTCAGAATCCTAAGGTGGCATGTTTTAGACTTTTACCAGTTCATGGTCCTGGTTTCCTCTATGGCAGGCCCTTGTTGATGGGATTGTACTTTTATTGTCTATAAACATAATTATACTACCTTTTTAGCTTAAAAAAAGTCAATACTGGAAACCCATCATCCAACATCTCACCCATTAAAGTTGTCTACTTTCTCATTCGGCTCCTTTCCTCTTGACATTTTCTCATTTCCCCCACTTGTGTTTGTGATTTATTTCTACATGGAACCTTCTTTTTGGCAATTCCATTCATTTCTCCTTTGACTTTCTTATATATATATATACACACACCTTTGATTCAATCGAATAGCGAGGAACTCCTTTTTCCATGTGGAGAAAAGGAAACACCAGATGCATAGAAACATTATATATATAGGAACTCCTTTTTCCCTGTGGAGAAAAGGAAACACTATATATATATATATATATATATATATATATATCCTCGCTATTCGATTAAATCAAAGTAAGCTTTCCAATACATATAGTGAAACAAGGCTCCAAGCCATTATAACAATATACTCATTATGAGCTCAACATATCATTTTAATGGGAAATGAACCCGGGTGGGGAGGATAACAAGCATTCCTCCCAACCATCCAAGCTAAACCCAATTGACAAATCAGGTGTTTCCTACTTCCTTTTAATTTCTTATATTGATTTAATCTAATAATAATAATTGTTCTTTTAATTTCTCCAATTTTTTTATTAATTTGATTTTCAACTTGGACTCCACACATGGCCATTTTTATCCTTCTTTAATCTCCAAGCCTCATGCTTCTTGGGTTATTTGTTTCTTTTCTCATTTTAACGGTCATTATTCTTTTCTCATTTTAAGGGTCATCTAATAATTCATTTATTTATGATATATTTTTCCAATGACTTATCCTTAATTTCATTTAAATTATATCATCAATAATCTTTTGTAGCATTAATTGAGCTTGATGTGTTTCTAATGATGGGTGTAGTGTCCACTTGAAACACTAGACGTTTCAAAAACATGACACAATTTACTTCCAGAAAATTAAAGCAATCAATATGACTAACTATGAAAACCTTCATACTCATATATATTATATATGTTTTTAAATTGTCTTTATTTTTTCTGTTTTGATATTTAAATATATTATATGTTTTAGATTGTATTATATTAGTTGTATTTTAAGTGAGTTGTTAGTTTTCTCCTTTTCCTTCTAATTATATAAGTTTTTTCCATTGTTTACAATGTTTTTTTTTTTATGTTTTAATCTTTTATATAAACAAAGGAGATTTTTTATTAAAAAAATTAACATAAAATTAAAAATAATTTTTTAATAACAACATTTTTAATATGATGATGATTAATCGTTCACTAGGAATTAAATAATCACGAAAAATAATTTAACATAAAAAATTATAAATAAATTTAATAATGAGGAAAATTAATAATTAAAAAAAATACACAATACTACATATATTTTAATAAATTAAAAATATATATACAAAATTTATTTAATTAAAAATTCATTAATTACCACCAATACAATTAGAAACATAAAAAACTTTACAAAATAATGAAACTTGTGAAATTATAAAACCTTGTATCACACTTAAATATATGTTAGTTATTAGGGGCGGTTGGTGCGGGGGAATCCTTTTGTTCCTGAAGGAACTAGATTGTTCTACTATGCTTGGGGGATAGGCAATATCTCCAACAATCTAGAAGAGGCCTACTCATTATGGATGTGCCTAAAAGTTGCAAAAGAATTTGAGCTCAAGGAGATAATCATATTGGGAGATTCAATTATGATAATAAGAGTTACAGTCCATTAGGACCATGTGGAAAACAATGGGCTAAGGGCTATCCTGACAAGGATTCATAGCCTGGTCTCCACATTTGAGAAAATCGTCTTTTATAATATCAAAAGGGAGCACAATAGCTCTACGGACGGATGGGACAAAATATCTTCTCATCTAAACCAAGGCATTCTAGTCAAAAATGTGTTTACTTCATCAAACCCCATTCCATAATTCAATGACATGCCTCCTTTCACATATTCCAATGCATAGAGTAATGTAGACACATGTAGAACCAACTCATGGAAATGCCTCGAAGGCAAGGCATCGAGAGATACCCCGAAAACCAGAGGTGGAGCTCGAGCCAACTGTTGAGCGAAGGAGTGGGTTGAAGCCAGAACCACAAGCAAATGCAGACTGAAGGATGTGTGTTAGGCGAGGGAGGTCGAGAGCACCAAGGATGGTGGAAAGGCGGAGGAAACTCGAATAAGAGGCAAAGAAGTAAACAATTTGGAGGAGGAGGGCAAGACGTGGGAGGCCGAGAGCTCAAATGAGCCATGGCTTTCCAGAGATTGGGCCTAAAACCACTGAACCGGGCAAGGTGATGGGACTGGGCCTGCATCCAGCCCATTACATTTACCGATCCCGCAAATTGGAGCGCCAAAGCATTAAACTGAGCTAAGTGCAATTGAATGCAAGGGTGCGTCAAACGAGGATTTAATTGCATGGAGTAAATGCAGAGGTGAGTGTGGGCTGAGTTGGCGTGAGGTGGCGAGAGTTGTGGCTAGGTGTCCACTCGTTTAGCCATCCACTCAGCGTTTCCGATAGCACCCCATCCGGGGATATATATATATCAGTTACTACTACAATGATAAATATAATTAAAATCATGTAAACACAAACTTTTAATTTTTTAATTTTTATTTTTTTATAATTAATCATGAACTTTAAAGTTAAGTGAAATATGGATAGAACTCTAAAATAGAAAAATAATAAAAAAACACACACTCTTGGACCACCAAAAAACACAAAAACACTAAGGATGAATAAATACAATTAAATGAACATGCCTACCATAGAGTTGAAATTTAATTTTCATATAATCTTCTTTTGTCTCTATTGAAAAAAATATATATGTTAATTATTACTATAATGATAAATATAATTATAAATCAGGTAAACACGATATTTGAAATTAAAACAAAATTTAATTATTCAGTTAAATAAAATATGGATGAAACGAAAAAACACATAAAAAAGAATTGAATGGACATGCCTACCATGGAATTGAAATTTAATTTTAAGACGTTAATGATGAATAATAAGAATTGAATGAATATACCTACCAAATAATTGAAATTTAATTTTTATACTAAAAAATAAATTATATGTTAGTTACTACCACAATATAAATATAATTAAAAATCGTGTAATCACAAAATTTGAAATTAATTTTTTTTTAATTAATCATGAATTTTAAAGTTAAATAAAATATAGATGGAATTTTAAAATAAAAAAAAAAATGTTAATAATTAATCATTAGCTTTAAAGTTAAGTAAAATATGAATGAAGTTATAAAATAAAACAATAAAGAAAAATCACACACTCTTAGAAGACTGAAAACACTAAGGATGTTAAAAAAGCATTAAACTAACATGTCTACCATGAAATTGGAATTTAATTTTAATATAATCTTCCTTTTAAAAAAATAAAATTATATGTTAGTTATTACCACAATGATAAATGTAATTAAAAATCATGTAAACACAAACTTTGAAATAAATATATATATATATATATATATATATATATATATATATATATATGCTTTAAAATTAAGTAAAATATGGATGGAACTCTAAAATAAAATAAAAAAATAGAGAAAAAACACACGCTTTTGGATCACTTGAAGCAATTGAGGACTAATAAAAAGAACTAACGTATCTACCATGAAATTTAATTTTAATATAATCGTTCTTCTATCAATCCAATATTTTTTTAGAATAGAAATACAATTTGAAAAAAAATGAAGTAATTTTTTATCATTTTAGGTTTTATAGACCAATTGATATGAATAGACGTTAATCATCATCATCATATATATATATAAGTTACTATCACAATGATAAATATAATTAAAAATCATGTAAACACAAATTTTGAAATTTTTATTTTTTATAATTAATCATAAATTTTAAAATTAAGTAAAATATAGATGAAACTCTAAAATAGAAAAATAGAGAAAAAAAACACAAACTCTTAGACTATTGAAAAACACTAAAAATGAATAAAAAGAATCGAACAAAGATACCTACCACGAAATTGAAATTTAATTTTAATGTAATCTTATTTGTTACTATCACAATGATAAATATAAATAAAAATCATAAACTTTAAAGTTAAATAAAATATGAATGGAACTCTAAAATAGAAAAATAGAGAAAATCATTAAATGATATTAAAAAAATTAAATGAACATACTGTTATATATATAAATTTTAAAATTATAATTAATCGTAAATTTTGAAGTTAAATCAAATATAAATAAAATTATAAAATAGAGGAAAATCACACACTCTTCAACTATTGAATAACACTAAGGATGAATAAAAAAAGGCTGAATGAAATTGAAACTTAATTTGCATCAGCAAGGAGAAGGGAAATGGATTATGATTTTTTTTAATTGGTTAGTAAATTTTTAAAAAGGAACAAAGTAAAGTAGCATGTGGTTAACATTAAAGATAAAGGAAACATTTGGAATTAGTGTACATATTTTATGATGCATCATGGTTTAGCAAGGAAGTTGGTAGAGTATTTATTTTTTTAATGTCAAAGTCTCCATTTCCACTTACACAATGTGGAAATAACATGGAAATCTGTCACGTCTGTCACGTCCAGATTGTATTAATTAGCCCCACATTCACCCCAACTAAAAATTATGCATGATCGCAAAATCAGGGCAAAAGTGAGTATTTTTAAAGTCAAATGTGTATTCAATGTTATAAATGGGGGCACAAGTCTGTATATTGAAAGTCCAAGGTGCATTCAATGTTATAAAATTATTTGTATATTTTTTAAGTTTTCAGTTGAAAGATTGTTTGATAAATAATTTATTTTTTATTTTTTTTAAAAGATAGTGTTTAAGGTAAATTTTAGGTTTTTAAAGGTATAAAGTTATTATAATAATAAATTAATAATGAAAGTGAAATTAATGATTAAGAATATGTGTTTCTTTTTAAGAAATTACAAGTTCAAATCCAAATCAAAATAAAACTTTAAGTAGAAAGAACAACACTCATTTCATAATTAACTTAATAAATAATAGTTATAAAAATTAAATATTTTAATATTTTATTCTTAATTTAAAATAATAAAATGTAAGGAGTTATTTTTAATTTTATAGTAATTTTATAAAAAAAAAATCAAATTTATATATAAAATTAAATTAATATTTATTTTAAAATTATAATTATATTTTCCTATTAATATTTATAGAGGGTGGGAGGAGGGGGCATTAATAGGAAAATATAATTATAATAATTATATTTTCCTATTAATGCCCCCCACCCCCTCCCAATATTTTCCTATTAATGTCCCCCATCCCCTCCCAATATTTTCCTATTAATGTCCCCCCCTCCCATCCTATTAATGTCCCCCCCTCTATAGAGGGTGGGAGAAGGGCATAATTGGATAAAATTTATTATAATAATAAATTTTATCCATTAGAGAATTTATATAATATATAAATTCTCTAATAATGCCCCCCTCTCATAGGGGGGCATTATTAGAGAATTTATATGAGGGGGGGGCATAATTGGATAAAATTTATTATAATAATAAATTTTATCCATTAGAGAATTTATATATTATATAAATTCTCTAATGGATAAAATTTATTAGTATAATAAATTTTATCCAATTATTATAAACTTTATCCAATTATGCCCGCCCCCCTCCCA
>JASDQU011100800.1:29912-45993 GCA_032191745.1 Picea mariana | reverse complement strand
AACAATTAAAAACACAACTGACAAAAAAAATAGAAAAATAGAAAATTTTGAAAGTAGATGAAAAAGCACACGTTGAGAAAAAAAAAATTGAACAATTTGAAAATAGATGGAAAAACAAATATTTAAAAAAAAAGTGGAAATATTATGTATCAACAAATTTAAAATATCAAAAAAACACCTAAAAAGGGAGGGGAGGGGCGCGGCGGGGGGGGGTGCTACCGATGGCACCATTTTTAAAAACAGGGTAAAAAACTTGACCCCCCAAAACACGAGAACTCTGTAGAATTCTCATTAAGTTGGTAACTATGTTTTTGGTGAACCTCTTCTCTTGATAATTATCCAGCTGAGTGAATTTCTCCCCTAATTGCAAGATATGCAATCTACTCCTATCTAATTATAATCTTATGGTGGTGAAGGAGTTTTAGCATTTGGAAAGTTCTTTTTCCAGATCAACTACTTTCTACCACCAATATTGACATTCCTCTTGGATCTACCTATTGAAGTCTCTCAACTCTTCCAGCTTCTCATTCTTCAAGGTTTTTCCCATTGTCGTTGCTTCAAGGTCTCTGACGAACCTGCTATGATACCATATGATCTATAAACGGTATGCCTATGGCATGTTCATTGCATCAACACAAATCTCTACAAAGTTTAAATTTGTAAGGTTTATGTGACTCAACGAGCTGAGTACAAGCTCTATGTGCTCCTTTTAGATTGATTTCAAAGTTATGAGTGTTTGCTAGAGGTGTCAATGCCAATTCCTAGCAACAAAACAAACTCAATTATGCCCTTGTAGCTTCAACGCCAAAGCATGAATAAAGTGCCCCTTTGTCATCCCTTCGCACCATAGCCCAACAATATCTCTATACTTATTATTATTTTGAGGTTGATTGTAGGTGCTCAACCCAACGCATAGCTTGGAGAGCTCATTGTTTGTATACATATTATAAGTGGTGCTTGGAACAATTTCAACAATGGTTGTAGGTACCACCACGTATTGTAGAGGGAGTGTGAGACATCCCACACTATTTGTTGGTGCAGGTTAATTTTGGGAAAAATCAAAGAAGTTTTGAAGGAATTAAAGCAGCGTCAGAAAACAATGGAACATGTCGGGAATAAAGGAAAAGCGGTGCTGGAAAAAGAGGAAAACCAGTGCCGAGAAAAGCAGTTACAAAGTGGAAAAATTGTTGCGGAGTAGTTGGAAATTGAATAAGCACCAACTTGGAGAAACAGTTGGATCGAGGACCAGCCGAGATTAAATCAAGGAGAAAGTGGACAAACCTAATCCACTTAGTGTTAGGGTTTTTGTAAGGGCTTTGTCCCAGTTTTGTATAAGTAGAATGTATTAGGGCGATGAGAGGGTTGTTATTGTTGTCCTTTTGGGTAGACTTATTTATTGTTGAGATTGTATTAGGTGTTTTTAGGTTGATTAGAATATCTTGCTGAGAGACTTTAGCGATCTGTGGAGATCGAGTGTAATGGAAAAAGAATTGTACAGTGCGCAACATTGGATTTGCAAAGAATATGAATAAAGAGCCCAAGAGACAAATCTTTGTGGTCATAGCCTCAGGGGGGGTGAACCACGGTATATCTATGTTTTATGTTACTATATGTAGTGTCCATGATTGTATTTGCTTTAATGATTTTTTATGATGAATATGTTATATGATAAAGGAATGAACATTGCATAGTAAGAATAAGCTAATGGAATCTGCAGAATAGCACTAAATAAATGAATGTTATAGCTAGGGTTTAGATCATAATATTGTGTTACAGCAGATAAATTATTTCCATTGAACACATGCAGTTATGATGGTGAATGAAGTCCTATTAGAATAGTTGTGACAATGGTCTGGAGTGAGATCTAATGAGGTTTTGAAGGTTAACAATGAGTAGGTTAAATGTCTATGAGAGAAACGCATCCCATCCCCGGGTTGCAAACATCTGAGTCCTGTGGACACCCATAGAATCCATCTCGGGTGAGACTGCACAGTGTACTTTGTGCATTGTGTTGCCTTATGATATATAGAAGGGTCGATGGTAGAAGGGTTTGTTGGTAATATTGTAGTTAGAACCTGGGTCAACCCATAGTAAACCCAACAATGGTTATGTTGTCAGTTGGAACTCAGAAGAATAGATCGAGAGGGATGTATCACGCAGTATAGTGTGAGGGCTTACGAAAGGGGATGTTTGTAGGTTGGAACCCTGCGAAAGCGGAGATTGAAAGATGGTTGACAGTCTAGGAACTAGATTTTGCCCATAAAGATGAATCTCTAGGTTTAAGCCAAGACAGTATTTGGAGAGATACGTATTCAGTGAAATGCATGAGAGTTTCTTTAGTGAGTTTCCCACACTATTACAGGATTGGATAACACAGTTGAAAAATACCCATCTAACAAATAGAGTTAGATCAGTGGAGTGGACAGAAGAAAGTATCGCATAGTTGAAAAGGGTAAATAAGAAATTCATGCGCGCGGTAGATTTCTGGCTAGACAACATTGTAGTGGGGTATATCACTGAGTTTGCAATAGATACATCGAATTCTTACAGTGTAGCAGAGCAGGAGTTTCTTAAGGGTCCAAGGGGAAGGTACATCAGATCGTTGTACACTTCGATAAAGAGATTATTGCATGATAAATGGGTATTAACTATGGAATCATACAACTAAACTACCCTGCGTGCATGGGGGAGTTAGGGGAAGCTTGAGGAAGGTTTGAGATGGAGGGGAAATTGATAGAGAAGAGCATAGTAACGAGAAAGATCTTATTATGATGGATTAAGAGGAGATCCGGGAAATTATGCAGAAGGCAAAAACAACGTGCAGTGGAAGACCCTACCAATATAAGCTTAATAGGAAGAAAAGAGCAGTAGCCGAGAGGGAAGGATTGGAGAGTGATGAGGAAGAGGTAGAAGATCTTTGTGTTGTGGAGCACATTGAGGAATTACTGTGTGTCGCATATGAAAGAAATACTAGAGGACCGAGATCTAATGAGGAAGAAAATACCCCTATCCATATCTGAATCAGTGTAGAACCTATAACGCCATGTATGATTAACACATCAGCAAAGAAAGAGTTATTTAGAGAACCAGTGACTGACGGTTAGAAGAAGCTAGGATATCATACTAGAAGTGAGGGTACAAGTGGAAGTACCAGTAGCAATACATTTAGTGGTACAAGTGGAAGTACCAATAGCAACACCAGTGGGAGCTCGAGTCCGAACAACAGTACACTGATAGTGGTACCGTGCGGAGTAGGTACAACACATTCGACAATGGCAGGCATAGATCCAATGATAAGATTACCAGAGTTTCATGGGGATGGATCAGAAGACCTAGAGAAGAACCTATTCATGTGTGAGAGAATATGGGAAGTGAAATGAGTCACTAACGGGGCAACAAAAGTAGCGTAGTTAGCAATAACTTTCAGAAACCGCGTGTTGGATTGGTATATGAGTCTAGCAGTAAACAATCCATAGGGTGCATTGGGAACAGTAGCAAAGATCAAGCAGGCATTGATCACGGAGTTTCAGAGGCCAAAATCAAAGGATCAATTTATGAATGAGATGATTGAGGTTATACAAAAACCAGGAGAATCTATATGGGACATCGATGAGAATTTCAAGACATTGAAAGGTAAACTAAAGTATCACATTTCTGGCATGCAGCACATACAATTTTTTTTAAATTCTTGTTACAACATTTCAAATATCCATTGAGACAACTAAAATTTCAAAACCAGGCAGAGGCACCACAAGCAGTGATGTAGTTAGAGGAGAATCAGTATAAACACACAGATCCATATATACAAGAGTTGAATGAATACCTAAAGAAATTGGCAGTGCAATTAAACCAAAATAAGAGTAGGGAGAAAAGACAAGCAATATGGTGTACTCTATGCAGATCGGAGGGACATCACAAAAATGAGTGTCTGAAATTTGCACAGTATCTAGGAGTAGGACTGCCAAATTCTTTGCCTACATGAGGGCCTTGGTGTGAAATATACAAGACACGTGGGCATGATCCTTATCACTGCCCATCATGTAGAAGTACAAGACAGAACCGAAGAGTACTTTCTGTAACTTTTGTAAATCAGTGGGTCATGAAGACAAAAATTGTAGAACTCTAGATTTAATGAAGGAAAGAAAATCATATGCATACAGGATGGAGGCTGAGTTGATGGAAAGAAAAACTACGCCACATTTTGGCAATGCGCAGCAATTTCAAGCAATGCCACGGTTCAACAACCCTCGTAGTATAATCAAGCACCACAGTATCATCAACAAAACATGGATCCACATGGGAACAAAAGAGGATTCAGAGGCAGAGGAAGAGGGCCTATTACCTGCCATAATTGTCAACAACATGGACACTATGCTAGAGATTGTCCTCAACCATCAACAACATGTATGTACTGTCGCGCAAGAAATCACGTGACAGAAGAGTGCCTGAAGTTAATGACAAAGATCCATGAGAAGAGAAATCTAAATAACCAAAATGTTCAATGGATTGTTGCGGAAATAAGGGATCCTGGGGGGAGCATCAATATAGTGACTAGAGGAGGAGTGAAGACAGGAGAAGATGCACAGGATCAGAAGAAGGAATCTCAGTGTTGGATTCAGAATAACACTCAGCCACAACAACAATTTGATGAAAAGAAGGAGAAGGAAACTTTCAAGGAAGCAAAGAAGGAATTTCTGAAGAAGAATGAAGCATCCACAACAAACAATGTGTCGAGGTATCATACTCCTATTTTTTATATGGCTCAGTCTTTGTATCATACTTACAAAGGAGAGAAAACAGAGAAAGTAAGTAACTTAAAGAATTTCTTGGAATCTTGCTTTAAATTACTTAATGATAAGAATGCCATGGATTTGCTTAAAAATATGCTTGAGAAATATAGCATAGAAGAAGGGGTAGGAACATAACCTAAGAAGATTATTCAAGTCCATAGAAAGAAAAGAACTAGCAGATAGTTCAGATTGAATGCAAATATAGGAGACTTTAATATGGGATATGTTATCCTAGACTTAGGATCAGATGTCAACATTTTGCAAAAGAAGACTTGGGAAGCGATGGGAGAACCTACACTATGGTATTCCAATATCCAATTGAAGTTAGAAAACCAACTGAGAGTGATTCCCATAAATAGATTGAAGAATACAATAGTAGATTTAGATGGTGTGCACACCACAACAAATTTTGAAGTAATGGATATGGTGGATGAGTCTATACCATTTCCAACACTATTGGGAATTGATTGGGCCTTTGACAATTAGGCCATAACTAGAAAGATGATATTTGAAGCTGGGAAGTTTAGGGTAGTAGAACCTTTGAATCCCTTAGATTGTGAAAGATATGTAGAACATGTGCCTGACAATGTTCTAGAGGATGATGTCAACTAGTTGTATAGGACTACTGCGCGAGAGGAATACTATGTGAATCCAACTGCAGATGGAGTACTCAGTTGGAGGAGTATCAATTCTGATATGTCAGATTCAGATATTGGAGTAGAAAACTGGCAGCAAATATTGCATGAAGTCTCTACTAGGAGGTGTGCCAGAGTTACACACGCAGTAAGATGGGTTGGGACAGAAGTAAGACAATTTCCCACATTTACTAAAAGGACAATTTAGAAAACTTCTTGACAGAGTTTGAATGAGAGGATTTGGATAGTCATAGATTACTAGTGTTGGATATAGCACTAAGGGACACACCTACACGGTGGTGGGGTGCACATAAGGAGGTAATCTAGGACCGGTATCAGTGTAAGCGACTTATGCGCATAAGATTTGGTAGGAGTCAGCAGGTTAATCCTTTACAAAAGTATGATGGAAGAGGGAACCCAAGACATCATATAAATGATTGTGTCACTAACTAGAGATTGGTACCAACAAGGGAATTAATGCATTATTTTTTTCATACATTGGAAGGAATACCTAGAAATTGGTACAAGGAGCAAGAACTGCGCAGAGAAATTGTGAGTTGGGGCGCAGTGCAACACAACTTTATTAAGACCTTTGCATTTGAAATTGAGAATCCATGGGTGGATATGGAATTACAGAGGATGAAAAGGAAGATATTTGAAGAATATGGGGTAGATACAGTGACAGTAGATAGATACTACAGAAAATAAACACTTGAATAGTTAGTTTACTATTATCAAGTTGCAGAGGATGAAGAAGTAGAAGACAACCCACGTGACATACAAATAATAAAAGGGGAAGGAGAAAGAGGGTTAAAAGGACCTCAGTTACAATCGGAAGAATTTACTGCACCAATGAGGATTAAGAAAGTCAATATTGGGATTGAAGAGAATCCCAAGATAGCCAACATTGGAGACAACTGAGATAGTGAGACAATGGAAAAGATAATTGAATTACTACGTGAATACAATGACTTATTCCCAGCCACATTTTCAGAGATGAAAGGGGTAGCAGGAGAACTTGGAGAGATGAAGATACCCCTCAGACCAAATGCAAGACTAGTGAGACAGAGACCATACAGATTAAACCCCATCTATAAGTAGAAGGTTAAGGCAGAAATTGACAGAATGCCAGAGTCAGGGATCATAGAGCCTGTGGAAGAATCAAAGTGGATTAGTCCAATGGTGGTCTAGGAAAAGAAGACTGGAAGGACTAGGATATGTGTGGATCTGAGAAATTTAAATGATGCATTTCTGTGTGATCCTTTTCCTACTCCATTTACGGATGAAGTTTTAGAGAATGTGGAAGGACAGGAAGTCTACTCCTTCACATATGGATTTTCAGGTTACCATCATATCAGAATTTCTCTGGAGGACAGTTACAAAACCACATTTGCAACAGAGTGAGGGTCATATCAGTACACAATAATGCCATTTGGTTTTTAGAATGCACCAACAATATTTTTCGGAGTAGTAGTAGTTGCATTCAAGGATTTTGTACATAAATTTTTATCAGTTTATATGGATGATTGGACAGTATTCAGTTTATTGAAGGACCATGTAGAAATTATGCGGTTAATGTTAGAGAGATGTAGCCAATGTCAGATTTCCTTGAACATTAAGAAATGTATATTTAGTACACAATTTGGCATCCTACTTTGACACGTTATATGCAAACATGGCTTGATAGTAGACCCTGCAAAGATTGTTGTTATTGTCAATTTACCACCACCAAAGTTAGTGTGCCAGTTGAGAGCAACATTGGGCCACACAGGGTAGTACAGGAAATTTATAAAGGGCTATGCAAAGAGTATTGCTCCCATGGAGAAGTTACCAAAGAAAGACATCAGGTTTCAATGGAATGATGAATGCCAAGAGAGCTTGGACATATTGAAGGAGAAGATGGTGACAACACCAATTTTGAGCTTTCCAGATTGGACAAAAGAATTTCATGTGTATGTGGACGCTTCATCCATTGCACTTGGAGCAGTTTTGGCACAACCAGGTGAAGGAGACATTGATCACCCAATATATTTTGCTAGTAGAAAGTTATTTGAGTCTGAGAAGAACTATAATACTACAGAAAGAGAAGGTATGGCTATGGTATATGCCTTACAAAATTTCAGACATCAATTATTGGGTCAACATTTTAAGATGTTTATAGATCATTCTGCTTTGAAGTACCTAGTTAACAAGCTAGTGTTGGGAGAAGGATCTGTAGATGGTTGTTATTGTTTTAGGAATATGATTTTGAAATCATAGTAAAACTAGGGAAGCTAAATACATGACCAGATCATCGATCTAGAATTACTAATGGAGAGGAGCCAAAGAACTTGGAGGAGAATTTTCCTTATCCTGACTTATTTTCCATTCAGATTGTTGATGATTATTTTGCTGACATTGTTGGGATTTTGAGCACAGGAATGGCTCCCAAGGAATTTACAGTCGCACAGGAAAAACAGTTGGTAGTGCGCGCTGCAGACTATCATCTTATTGCAGGTCATTTATACAAGCTAGGTGCAGATGGAATTCTAATAATATGTGTGATGGAGCATGAATGCTCAATGGTGCTAGCAGAAGCACATGAAGGGATAGATGGAGGGCACTATGCAGGAAATCCTACAACACAGAAGATGTTGCGTGCAGGATTATGGTGGCCTACAATACATAAGGACGCAAAGGAATATTGTCAGACCTACGATGTCTGTCAGAGGGTCGGGAAACCATCCAGAAGGGATGAAATGCCACTTATGCCCCAAGTAACTTTACAGGTATTTGATAAATGGGTTGTGAATTTCATTGGACCCATTAATCCACAAGCAAGGAGATCAGGAGCTAGATACATCATCACTGCGACAAAATATTTAACCAAATGGGAAGAAGCAACCCCAGTGAAGGATTGCAACGCAAAAACTGCATCGCGGTTTCTCTTTGAGAACTTGGAGACCAGATTTGGATATCCTAGAATTTTTTTGAGTGATCAAGGAACTCATTTTATTAACAATACAATCAGAGCTATGCTAGAAGAATTTGAGATATATCATCAGAAGATCACACCTTACCATCCCCAAGCAAATGGTACAATAGAAGATTTTAACAAGATTCTAGAGAATGCACTGACAAAGATTTGCAATGTGAATAGGGATGATTGGGATTTGAAGGTATCAACAGTATTATGGGCTTGCGGGACTACATGCAAGAATCTTATAGGACATACACCATTTAGACTGGTGTATGGGAAGGAAGCAGTTTTCCATTGGATTAGTTAATACCTAGTATGTGCATTGCAACAATCACCAGCATGACACAAGAAGGTGTTGTGCAAGAAAGATTGGATCAGTTGATGGAGCTAGAAGAAGACAGGGTTTTAGCAGTATTTCACCAGGAAATACAGAAAGCAAAGGACAAAGCTTAGCATGATAGGGACATAAAGAAAAAAATATTTAAGGAAGGATATATAGTTCTCCTCTATGACAGTAGGTATCTACAACACCATGGGAAGTTCAAAATGCATTGGTTAGAGCCTTATCAGGTAGAGGCTATGACAAATGGAGGTGTTGTGAAACTGAAAGATCTTGCAAGGAATAATCTCAGGGGATTAGTGAATGCCAGTCGACTAAAGTTGTATCAATATAGTTGACCTAACAACCTGAGGTGAAAAAAGAGAGAGAAGGTATGATTGTACATATTGTATATAGCAGATGTTACAAGAAAAATAAAAAAATCCATAAAAAGAAGAAAGGTAACAAAAAGACAAAAAGGTAGGAGAACATTAGAAGTTTTGATGTAATAGAATTTCTACAATTAATAAGTGCATCATAGAAAAACCAGTGTTGAAACATTGCCCATTGAGAAATAGTTGACAGGTATAAAAGTGGAGCGCGCAGGAAAAAGCAAAAAAGTGAAAATTGTCAGTGCGGAACAACTGTCATTTCGTCGTCCCGCTATAAAGTTGAAAAAGGGGGGAAATGTGGTCATTAGTGTTTTTCCACTAAGGATAAGAATTAAGACCGAGAGTTGAGTGTGAGAGGGTGCAAAGTGAAGGGGAGAATCCAGAGCAGTACTTAGAGGACAAGACGATAGAAAAATCCATCTCCAATGAAATCAAGACAAAGTATGGCGCGAAGAGAGGCAACATGAGAATAAGGATCAGTGACATCAACAATCCTGCAACGAGATTTGCGGAAAGGCTATTAGGTTGCAAATTAATGCGCAAGTGTAGAAAAAAGAAGTATCGACAGAAGTGGTATCAGTTGTAGTGAAATGCGCGAAGGGGAACTTGATGAGTTGGGCCCTTATCTACTTAACTCGTTCTTGGAGGATTGCAAGGACACGCAGGATTGGGGCTCTGAGTTCCACTACTCGTGGTTACTCATCCTCATTGCATTGGTAGGGTGGTAAGAACCAACATACTGTCTATTCTTACAGAGGACGGGAAAGTGTGGCACATCCCGCTACATGTCGCTTCGAAGAACAACAAACCCAAAGGCAAAGAAGATAAATAACAACTTATTCACTTTGTACTTGACAAAGATCTAGAAAAGGTTGGCAGACACATGGAGGATTTCCCCAGAAACTGTCTAGGAGTTTGGACAGATAACAAATTTCCAAGCATCCCACCATAGCATGTGGCTACAGGAAAAGAGGGATCCAGCCAAGGAGTGGCTATAGTTGAGTTACTGTGCGACGACACAGGACATCCAGATGGAGATGAAGGAGTGGCCTGAGGAGTGGAAAGTGCCAATGATACCAAGAACAAAGCAAACAATACAAACTAAGATGTAGGGCAGAACAGTCCCCATGCAGCAGACAGGCAAGAATGGCACTAGTAAAAAGAAGAAGATGACACAAGGTCCAGTGGGGACAAGCAACCCATTCAAAAGAAAAGCAGGACACAGAAGAAATCACAACATGGTTCTACAAGGAACCCACCGCGCACATTGCAAGAACCAAGGGAAATAACAAAGCAAGTGCACAGAAAAGGAATAAGAACAGAGACTCGGGAGAAACCTCCGGAGGAAGAAATTGGGCAAGATGCAGACATGGATACACCTATGCTAGAGGCGTCTGAGCCATCAGACACCCAAAAGAAGAGAATAAGGGAGCAAGCAAGTGGCTCCAGAAAGAAGGCAAAGGCCCACAAAACGCCAATGCAAACATCACTGATAGCATATGATGTGGATTTGATAGCCACCACAGTCGAATATCGACTGTCAGAAGTATGGGAGAATGTCGAGAATCACAGGGCATCGATTCTGGAGCAAATACAGGAAGTGAAAATTGCACTGGAGCGGTTGAAGATCAAGGCAAAGAAGCATCAGAAAGATAAACCAATGCAAACTAGAGAAGGAACACCTACTAGAGAGACAGTGCATATCATGGCACATGGGAGTGTAATCTTCATCTTAACACCTGAGATGTTGTTTATTGATGAGGAGATAACATAGAAGCCCCTAAAAGACATTAAGACATTGGACTTGGCTTTACCCAAGATTCCAACAAAGGCGATGTATAAATTACAGGTTAGCGTTGCACAGGAAATTTAGTCCAAGGAAAGGTCTGATGCGATGAACTTATAGTTGGCGTAAGAAGACAACACCTCATTGAAGGAGGTAGTTAGTTAAGAAGAGAAGGAGAAGAAGATAGTGCAGCAAAAATTGGACGAGATGGAGAAACAAATAAATGTAGTAATTCAATCCATCTCAGACAACGCAGAATCAGAGGGAGCGTCTTCGGAAGAGAAGATGAGGAAAATAGTGCAAGATATGGAGCAGTAGAAGGACCATGTCAATGATCTGGAGGAGCGCATAGTACCTACTACTCCTCCAAAACTCGGAGCGCAAAGAGAGTAGGACGCAATGACATTAGTAGAGAACATCGCATAGAATATACATAGAATGGTAGATCTGTGGGAAAAGAGCGCCCAACACCTACTACTCCTCCAAAACTCAGAGCGCAAAGAGAGTAGGACACAATGACATCAGTAGAGAATATCGTATAGAATATACATAGAATGACATATCTATGGGAAAAGAGCACCTAGTTGTGGACAGAGCTCTTAGAAGATGGGAGCCTACAAGATCTACAAGGGAAGGAAGACAAATTGCATGCAGCAATGGCAGATATAAAGAAACAACATAAGACAATGTCACTGCCAAAAAAGATCAAGATGACTGCAGAGATGAAGAGCCTACAGAAAGAGGAAAAAGTAGTGTAAGCGCAGAAGATGGCAAGACAAGCCCAGTTGGAGACCTTATAGGAGAAGGCAGAGCAGCTAGTCATGGAGATTGACACAGCGAAATTGATCTTAGAGCAGATAGGATTAGAGGGGGGAGAGATATTAATACCTCCAGTCACTGTGCAGGTGGTAGAGGCCATGACAGAGAAGATAATCCAAGTGCAGGAGCAATTCCTATGGATAAAAGAGATGTACGAAGCATTGATACAGGTAGTGAAAGATGTTGGAGTCCGTCAGTGATTCCGGATGATTCACGATGTTAGTGTTGGGATCTGTTCGCATAGGCCAATTTTGGGAAAAATCGAAGAAGTTTTGAAGGAATTAAATCAGTGCTGGAAAATAGCAGAGCATGTTGGGAATAAAGGAAAATCAGCCCCGAAAAAAGAGGAAAAAGCAGCACCGAGAAAATCAGTTACAAAGTGGACAAACAACTGCGAAGCAGTTGGAAAGTGGACAAGCGTCGAGTTGGAGCAACGGTTGGATCAAGGACCAACCAAGATTAAGTCAAGGAGAAAGTGGACAAACCTAATCTTCTTAGGGTTAGGGTTTTTGTAATGGATTTGTCCCAGTTTTGTATAAGTATAATGTATTAGGACGATGAGAGGGTTGTTTTTGTTGTCCTTTTGGGTAGACATATGTATTGTGGAGATTGTATCAAGTCTTTTTGGGTTGAGTAGAAGATCTTGCTGAGATACTTTAGCGATCTGTGGAGAACGAATGTAATGGCGGAAGAGTTGTACAGTGCATAGCACTGGATTTGCAAAGAATATGAATAAAGATCCCAAGCGACAAATCTTTGTGGATGTAGCCCCAAGGGGGGGTGAACCATGGTATATTTGTGTTTTATGTGACTGTATGTAGTGTCCATGATTGTGTTTTCTTTAATGAGTTTTTATAATGACTATGTTATATGATAAAGGAATGAACATTGCATAGTAAGAATAAGCTAATGGAATTTGCAGAATAGCACTAAATAAATGAATGTTATAGCTAGGGTTTAGATCAGAATATTGTGTTACAGTAGATAAATTCTTGTCATTGAACACATGCGGTTATGATGGTTAATGAATTCCTATTAGAATAGTTGTGACAGTGGTATGGGGTGAGATCTAATGAGGGTTTGAAGGTAAACAATGAGTAGGTTTAATGTCTCTGAGAGAAACACATCCCATCCCCGGGTTGTAGACATTTGAGTCATGTGGCCACCCATTGAAGCCATATCAGGTGAGACTGTGAAATGTACTCTATGCATTGTGTTGCCTTCTGGTATCTAGAAGGGTCAATGGTAGAAGGGTTTGTTGGTAATATTGTAGTTAGAACTTGGGTCAGCCCATAGTAAATCCAACAATATTACATAGATTTTAACAGAGGATAAGATATCAATTGTGTTGTACCTAACAAACCAACAATTCCATAATTGTTTTATGGGGTGGCAAGAGTAGGTGGGGTTATTTTTTCCCCAAGGGGACAAATCAGAACAACCTTTTCTTGGAATCTGGGCATTGCTTCTAACAATCAAGAGGAAGCCTATGCACTTTATCAATGTCTAATCATGGCTAGTAGCCTGGGAATTGATGATCTTTATATCCTAGGAGATTATGGGGTCATTCTCAACTAGTTCAGGAAACAATCCCCCCCATAGGATATGAAGCTCAAAAGCATAATAGTAAGAGCATTTGAGGAGACAAAATCTTTTCGATCTCTTCAATGTTTTCATGTTCTTAGAATTAACAATGCCAGGGCGGATTCTATGGCCAACCTGAGACTCTCTGGGCATAATAAGACTTGACGACAAAGCAAATTTTCATTATATTCCTTAATTATGGTCACGATGGATAGGGATATTGTCTATTTAAGTGACAAAGGGGGAACAACAACTAATTTATACATATATCATACCTGACAACCAAGTTATTGCACATGGCAGAGGCTTGGGACGACGTGTGGTAGCGGAGATAAGAGCACGTTGTGGTTTGGAATGTCGATAGATGGAAGAAATAAGTAGTTAAGACATGCACTATTGACCTCAAATGAAAGTTTGCACAAGCACTCCTTTATAGTCATTCCCTCCTGGTTCAATTCAAAGGTGTTTGAAAGAGCAACATTTATGGATTTGGTATGTTGGCGTTCCCCTTTTGCATCACCAATCCTTAGGCTTACCTCGTCCACTCATCACAATGATGGTCACACTCGACACTGGTCTTATCGAATGCTCGAAGCTCATTTTGGTTGCAGGCGAGGGAGGCTGAATTTACTCCCCCATCTAGGGTGGCAACCCATCGCACGAAGCTAAGATGATACAATGGATCTTATAAAGGAGGCGTCCATTATGTTTTCAACTTGGCAAGAATTGGAAGCAGAATTATAAACTGCGCTTATTTTTCTTTCTCTCGTTGGCCATTTGTGGATATTGTATTCATCAATAGCACAGTTGGAAGGTGTTTTAGGGGGGAACATGCCAAAAAAAAGATCGGGTGTCGCAAGATGGAGAAGAGAATTTCAGGAGGAATATCATGAGGCTTTGGAAAACTTGGTCAATTATTTCCAAATTAGTATGTATAATGCCTCTACCCATTAGCAAACTGCAATGGATTTGCTTGTTGAACATCGACATGGAATTCCGCAATTAAGAGACAAAGTGGATGCAATTTGTTTGGAGGTTGTGGAGTTGTGCTCAAGTTCAGTTTCTCTGGCTCGATTAGCATCAATTCCAAATGTCTCTAATGTTGCTTCGTCCCCGACTTCACTCAGGCATATCTCACATTTAAATTCATCACCAAAAGCCTCTGGAGAATCGTAGGAAGAGACCAGTCCAACCAATGACTAATTTGTATGTTATGTTTCATTTTTTTGGTACTTGGAATTTTTTATAGGTTGTATGCCAGACTACTTAGAAGTTTTGATTCAGAATCAGGGACTCTAGTTAGAAGTTTTCTAGATAGTACAATGCTACAACCTAATTTTGCAATCTCATGGGCTTTGGTTGAATTATGTAAAAACTATCTCTGTGCCACCACCATAGTCTTTTTGAATCAATTTTCTATCAATTTTATTAAAAAATAAAAAACAATTCCATAATGTTTTCGCAGCCAATAATTAGCTAACCTAGTGAACATCCATGTTTTGGAGTCATTGTGGTTACTAAATAGCAAGGCAATCAAATAAAATGAACTAAATGGAGTGCCAATACATATTCATTATGTCAGCCAATAGATTAGGGAAGAATAAATGCAGTTTTGGAGTATTTCTTCTGGTTTCAATAATACCCAAACAACAATTAAAACCTAACACTAAACAAGCATGTGAAAACTCAATCACATAGTAGTTTAAACACACTATAAAACATAGAGATTATGAGATGTTCTTGGAAACCCAACTGGGAAGAAAACTAGGCCAATTAGGGATTTTACTAAGCAAGAAATTGATTACAAAAGGATGAGATATACACATATTTAATGTATTGTTGCTCACTGGTAGGAAATTTACAAATGGCCATGGCTCAACAATGATCTTCGCTCTTCATGGGATAGATTCAATGTCTTCTTCTCCTCCAATCATCATGCATGTTGTTTCCTTGATTTCTCATATTTTTTACTAACCTTCTTCATTTCCTCTTCTCTATTCCATCGAATTTTCTTCTTCAACCTTCATTTTTAATGGATTCCTTGGAAGGCCAACCAACGTAATGGTTTGTTTCAACTTCCAAGGGAATTTTGAACATTTTCTCAACTTTGCCAAAAATAATTAAATGTTTATTAGAAAGTTTACATTCATTTTTTTTGGGCGAAGATCCAATTCGAATCACTAATCCCTTGAAAATGTTTAAATATGATAATTTTATCCTTCATTATGAGGGGTTCTAAGGGTGCCTTTAAAAAAATCCCTAAGTAGATTACTTCTTGTTCAAAAACCTGACATAGTGATGATATGTGAGACAATGGGTATACAAAGGTGTTGACCAAAATTTGGTCATCTATATTTTTCCGCTCTTGGATTCATAAAAGCCTTGATATAAAAAGAAGACATTTTTTGAAATTTTATAAGTTCACTCTGCAACCCTCAGTCTCAGCTTCGTCATGCACTTTTCAGATCAGAAATTTGTTTCTGTATGCCTAAGTTATTTAAGATCTGGTCTAAAGGTCCGAAGGAAAGATTATGAAGAACTTTTCTAAGTATCATGTTCTCCTCTCCATTTTCAAATTATGAAGTACTCACATCACTTATTTCCCTCAACTTCCATCTCCACACTTAACCATTTTTCTCTTTTCACCACTCTTCTCCATATGTTCCACTAGTCTCTACACTTAGACGTTTTTGGGACTCTTCCTTCATCTCCTCATCGGGTTGGCGGACTCAAACATTCCCTCATCTTCTCACACTCCCTCACTTGCCAACCTGCTATCTACATATTACACTCTCTA
>JASDQU011100800.1:19301-29812 GCA_032191745.1 Picea mariana | reverse complement strand
TATTGGGTCAACATTTTAAGATGTTTACAAATCATTCTGCTTTGAAGTACCTAGTTAACAAGCTAGTGTTTGGGGAAGGATTTGTAGATGGTTGTTATTGTTTTAGGAATATGATTTTGAAATCATAGTAAAACCAGGGAAGCTAAATACAGGACCAGATCATCTATCTAGAGTTACTAATGGAGAGGAGCCAAAGAACTTGGAGGAGAATTTTCCTTATCCTAACTTATTTTCTATTCAGATTGTTGATGATTATTTTGCTGACATTGTTGGGATTTTGAGCACAGGAATTGCTCCTAAGGAATTTACAGTCACGCAGGAAAAATAGTTGGTAGTGCACGCTGCAGGCTATCATCTTATTGCCGGTCATTTATACAAGCTAGGTGCAAATGGAATTCTAAGAAGATGTGTGATGGAGCATGAATGCTCCATGGTGTTAGCAGAAGCACATGAAGGGATAGCTGGAGGGCACTATGCAGAAAATCCTACAATACAGAAGATGTTGCGCGTAGGATTATGGTGGCCTACAATACATAAGGACGCAAAGGAATATTGTCAGACCCGCGATGTCTGTCAGAGGGTCGAGAAACCATCCAGAAGGGATGAAATGCCACTTATGCCCCAGGTAACTTTACAGGTATTTGATAAATGGGTTGTGAATTTCATTGGACCCATTAATACACAAGCAAGGAGATTAGGAGTTAGATACATCATCATTGCGACAAAATATTTAACCAGATGGGAAGAAGCAACCCTAGTGAAGGATTGCAACGCAAAAACTACAGCGCGGTTTCTCTTTGAGAACTTGGAGACCAGATTTGGATGTCCTAGAATTTTGTTGAGTGATCAAGAAACTCATTTTATTAACAATACAATCAGAGCTATGACAGAAGAATTTGAGATATATCATCAGAAGAGCACACCTTACCATCCCTAGGCAAATGGTAAAATAGAATATTTTAACAAGATTCTAGAGAATGCACTGACAAAGATTTGCAATGTGAATAGGGATGATTGGGATTTGAAGGTATCAACAGTATTATGGGCTTACGGGATACATGCAAGAATCTTACAGGACAGACACCATTTAGACTGGTGTATGGGCAGGAAGCAGTTTTCCATTGGATTAGTTAATACCTAGTCTATGCATTGCAACAATCACCAACATGACACAAGAAGGTGTTGCGCAAGAAAGATTGGATCAGTTGATGGAGCTAGAAGAAGACAGGGTTTTAGCAGGATTTCACCAGGAAATACAGAAAGCAAAGCACAAATCTTAGCATGATAGGGACATAAAGAAGAAAATATTTAAGGAAGGAGATCTAGTTCTCCTCTATGACAATAGGTATCTACAACACCCTGGGAAGTTCAAAATGCATTGGTTAGGGCCTTATCAGGTAGAGGCTATGACAAATGGAGGTGTTGTGAAACTGCAAGATCTTGCAAGGAATAATCTTAGAGGATTAGTGAATGGCAGTCGACTAAAGTTGTATCAAGACAGTTGACCTACCAACCTGAAGTGAAAACAGAGAGAGAAGGTATGATTGTACATATTGTATATAGCAGATGTTACAAGAAAAATAAAAAAATCCATAAAAAGAAGAAAGGTAACAAAAAGACAAAAAGGTAGGAGAACATTAGAAGTTTTGATGTAATAGAATTGCTACAATTAACAAGTGCATCATAGAAAAACTAGTGTTGAAACATTGTGCGCTGAGAAATAGTTGACAGGTATAAAAGCGGAGCACGTAGGAAAAAGTGAAAAAGTGAAAATTGTCAGTGCGGAACAACTGTCATTTCGTCGTCCCGCTATAAAGTTGAAAAGGGGGGGAAATGTGGTCATTAGTGTTTTTTCACTAAGGATAAGAATGAAGAGCGAGAGTTGAGTGTAAGAGGGTGCAAAGTGATAAAAACAAGTGGATATTTGTGGTCAACACTTCAAATTTTAGTAGGATGTCGCCACCGAGAGTCAAAGCGTCGAGCAGGGTTGGGAGAAACACGAGAAGTAGTGCTCGAGTGACACAAACATGGACGCAAGAGATGCCCAAAGTCGTGGATGTGGATGATATTCAAATGTCAAAGTATGATCCTACTACCACGCATGTGGACGAGGAACAAAACCCAACATAGGAGGCCAGGCAGTCGAAGGAGGATGCAGAGAGAACAGAATCTAACACGTAAAGGGGAAAAGGGTCACAACAGGATGAGCATGCCATGAATTCAACGCAGTAGGGATGAGAGCTAGAAACAAAGCATGAAACAGAGAGCCAGGGCATACCAGAGGTCAGGGTGTCATCCCCGCAAGTGAAGAACAAGGCGCAAGCTGAGAGCAGTGTGAAAGGAATATCGCGCACAAAGGCAGAATTGGCAATCGTGATGTCGAAGATCCCCGAGGGATTAAAGGCCAAGGATGAGATGGTGGGAAGAGTAGATACCATCAAATACTATGATCATGACATAGAAAACGTAGTCAAATTCTGAGATTTGGCACCACAGAACTATTTGGAGAACATGGGAGAGGGCCCCTCAGGCACGCCACTGTTGGAGCCTGCGCAGTGGCTCCTGGGGCTCTACAACACGAGAATAATGAATTTATTGGATATATTGCACTTCGAGCGCAGTAAACACATCAATGGATGTGTGAAGAAACTCTTAGCAAGGGTGCATGGAGGAATTCTATGGATGGATAGGCCAGTGCCTATCAACGTTGATTTGATCGCAGCAATCACGGGGAAACCCATGAACAGGGAGAAGCCAGAGCAGTACTTAGAGGACATGACGATAGAAAAATCCATCTCCGATGAAATCAAGACAAAGTATGGCGCGAAGAGAGGTAACATGAGAATAAGGATCAGTGACATCAACAATCCTGCAGCGAGATTTGCGGCAAGGCTCTTAGGTTGAAAATTAATGCACAAGTGAAAGAAAAAAAAGTATCGATAGAAGTGGTATCAGCTGCAGTGCAATGCGCAAAGGGGAACTTGATGAGTTAGGCCCCTTATCTACTTAATTCGTTCTTGGAGGATTGCAAGGACACATAGGATTGGGGCTCTGAGTTCCACTGCTCGTGGTTACTCATCCTCATTGCATTGGGAGGGTGGTAAGAACCAACATACAGTCTATTCTTGCAGAGGACAGGAAAGTGTGGCACAGCCCGCTACACGTCGCTTCGAAGCACAACAAACCCAAAGGTAAAGAAGATAAATAGCAACTTATTCACTATGTACTTGACGAAGATCTAGAACAGGTTGGCAGACACATGGAGGATCTCCCTAGAAACTGTCTAGGAGTTTTGACAGATAACAAATTTCCAAGCATCCCACCATAGCATGTGGCTATGGGAAAAGAGGGATCCAGCCAAGGAGTGTCTATATTTGAGTTACTGCGCGACGACGCAGGACATCTAGATGGAGATGAAGGAGTGGCCTGAGGAGTGGAAAGTGCCAATGATCCCAACAACAAAGCGAGTAATACAAACTCAGATGTAGGGCAGAACAGTCCCCGTGCAACAGACAAGCAGGAATGGCGCTAGTAAAAAGAAGAAGACGACACAAGGTCCAGTGGGGACAAGCAACCCCATTCAAAAGAAAAACAGGACACATAAGAAATCACAGCATGGTTCTACAAGGAACCCACCGTGCACATCGAAAGAACCAAGGGAAACAACAAAGCAAGTGCGCGCAGAAGGAATAAGAACAGAGACGTGGGAGAAACCTCTGGAGGAAGAAATTGGGTAGGATGCAGACATGGATACACATATGCTAGAGGCATCTGAGCCATAAGACGCCCAAAAGAAGAGAACAAGGGAGCAAGCAAGTGGCTCCAGAAAGAAGGCGAAGGCCCACAAAACGCCAATGCAAACATCACTGACAACAGATGATGTGGATTTGATAGCCACCACAGTCGAAGATCGACTGTCGGAAGTATGGGAGAATGTCGAGAATCATAGATCGTCTATTCTGGAGCAAATACAGGAAGTGAAAATTGCGCTGGAGTGGTTTAAGATCAGGACAAAGAAGCATTCGAAAGATAAACCAACGCAAACTAGAGAAGGAACACCTACTAGAGAGACAATGCATATCATGACGCATGGGAGTGTAATCTTCATCATAACATCTGAGATGTTGTTTATTGATGAGGAGACAACATAGAAGCCCTTAAAAGACATTAAGACATTGGACTTGGATTTTCCCAAGATTCCAACAAAGGCAATGTATAAATTACAGGTTAGCGTTGTGCAGGAAATTCAGTCCAAGGCAAGGTTTGATGCAACGAACTTATAGTTGGCGCAAGAAGACAACACCTCATTGAAGGAGGTAGTTAGTCAAGAAGAGCAGGAGAAGAAGATAGTGCAGCAAAAATTGGACGAGATGGAGAAACAAATAAATGTAGTATTTCAATCCATCTCAAACAGCGCATAATCAAAGGGAGCATCTTCGGAAGAGAAGATGAGGAAAATAGTGCAAGATATGGAGCAGTATAAGGACCATATCAAGGATCTGGAGGAGCGCGCAATACCTACTACTCCTCCAAAACTCAGAGCGCAAATAGAGTAGGACACAACGACATCAGTAGAGAACATCGCATAGAATATACATAGAATGACAGATCTGTGGGAAAAGAGTGCCCATCACCTACTACTCCTCCAAAACTCAGAGCGCAAAGAGAGTAGGATGCAACGACTTCAGTAGATAACATCACATAGAATATACATAGAATGACAAATCTGTGGGAAAAGAGCGCCCAGCTGTGAACAGAGCTCTTAGAAGATGGGAGCCTACAAGAGCTGCAAGGGAAGGAAGACAAATTGCATGCAGCAATGGAAGATGTAAAGCAACAACATAAGACAATGTCACTACCAAAAAAAATCAAGACAACTGCAGAGATGAAGAGCCTACAGGAAGAGGAAAAAGCGATGCAGGCACAGAAGATGGCAAGACAGGCCCAGTTGGAGACCTTGTAGGAGAAGGCAGAGCAGCTGGTCATGGAGATTGACGCAGCGAAATTGATCTTAGAGTAGGTAGGCTTGGAGGGGGGAGAGATATTAATACCAGGGATGATTTTAAGTATGGAAATTTATTTTAAAATGTAGAAACCTTGGCGAATCTTACTAATCCTTCATATGTCAACTATAAATGTTTGGCGATATTTTTGTAAAAATATTCAAATTTATGAGTATTTTGTATAGTTTTTATAAAATTTTGGCGATTTTTAAGGTAAAATAATTTTCTCCTATAGAATTTGGGCGAATCATTTTTAAAATAGTGAATCTCGTTTTTGGAAAAACCATGGAAAATTAGCCCATGAGCGACATTTAGCCCCTAAAATCATCCCTGAAATTTTAATACCTCATGTCACTACGCAGGTGGTAGAGGCCATGACAAAGAAGAGAAGCCAAGTGTAGGATCAATGCATGTGGATAAAAGATATGTACGAAGCACTGACACAGGTAGTGAAAGATGTTGGAGTCCGTCGGTGACTCTAGACGAGTCACAATGTTAGTGTTGGGGGTCTGTTGGCATATGCCAATTTTGGGAAAAATCGAAGAAGGTTTGAAGGAATTAAATTAGTGCCAGAAAATAGCAAAGCGCGTTGGGAATAAAGGAAAAGAAACCCCAGAAAAAGAGGAAAAAGCAACGCCGAGAAAAGCAGTCATAAAGTGGGCAAACAACTGTAAAGCAGTTGGAAAGTGGACAAGTGTCGAGTTGGAGAAATGGTTGGATCAAGGACTAGCCGAGATTAAGTCAAGAAGAAAGTGGACAAACCTAATCCTCTTAGGGTTAGGGTTTTTGTAAGGGATTTGTCCCAGTTTTGTATAAGTATAATGTATTAGGACGATGAGAGGGTTGTTGTTGTTGTCCTTTTGGGTAGACATATGTATTGTTGAGATTGTATTAGGTATTTTTGGGTTGAGTAGAAGATCTTGCTGAGATACTTTAGCAATCTATGGAGATCGAATGTAATGGCGGAACAATTGTACAGTGCGTAGCACTAGATTTGCAAAGAATATGAATAAAGATCCCAAGGGACAAATATTTGTGGACGTAGCCCCAAGGGAGGGGTGAACCATGGTATATTTGTGTTTTATGTGACTGTGTGCAGTGTCCATGATTGTATTTTCTTTAATGAGTTTTTATGATGAATATGTTATATGATAAAAGAATGAACATTGCGCAGTAAGAATAAGCTAATGGAATTTGCAGAATAGCACTAAATAAATGAATGTTATAGCTAGGGTTTAGATTAGAATATTGTGTTACAGTAGATAAATTCTTGTCATTGAACACATGCGGTTATGATGGTTAATGAAGCCCTATTAGAATAGTTGTGACAGTGGTCTGGGGTGAGATCTAATGAGGGTTTGAAGGTTAACAATGAGTAGGTTAAATGTCTCTAAGAGAAACACATCCCATCCCCAGGTTGTAGACATTTGAGTCACGTGGCCACCCATTGAAGCCATATCAGGTGAGACTGTGAAATGTACTTTGTGCATTGTGTTGCCTTCTGGTATCCAGAAGGGTCAATGGTAGAAGGGTTTGTTGGTAATATTGTAGTTAGAACCTGGGTCAGCCCATAGTAAATCCAACAATATTACATAGAGTTTAACAGAGGATAAGATGTCAATTGTGTTGTACCTAACAAACCAACAATTCCATAATTGTTTTATGGGGTGGCAAGAGTAGGTGGGGTTATTCTTTCCCCAGAAGGACAAATCAAAACAACCTTTTCTTGGAATCTGGGCATTGCTTCTAACAATCAAGCGGAAGCCTATGCACTTTATCAATGTCTAAGCATAGCTAGTAGCCTGGGAATTGATGATCTTTATATCCTAGGTGATTCTGGGGTCATTCTCAACTAGTTCAGGAAACAATCCCCCCCACAGGATATGAAGCTCAAAAGCATCATAGTAAGAGCATTTGAGGAGACAAAAGCTTTTCGATCTCTTCAATGTTTTCATGTTCTTAGAATTAACAATGCTAGGGCAGATTCTATGGCCAACCTGAGACTCTCTGGGCATAATAAGACTCGACAAAAAATCAAATTTTCATTATATTCCTTAATTATGGTCACGATGGATAGGGATATTGTCTATTTAAGTGACAAAGGGGGCACAACAACTAATTTAGACATATATCATACCTGACAACCAGGTTATTGCACATGGCAGAGGCTTGGGATGATGTGTGGTAGCGGAGATAAGAGCACGTTGTGGTTTGGAATGCCGATAGCTAGAAGAAATAAGCGGTTAAGACATGCACTATCGACCTCAAATGAAAGTTCGCACAAGCACTCCTCTATAGTCATTCCCTCCTAGTTCAATTCGAAGGTGTTTTCAAGAGAAACATTCATGGATTTGGTATGTTCTTCTGCGTCACCAATCCTTAGGCTTACCTCATCCACTCATCACAGTGATGGTCACATTCAACACTGGCCTTATCGCATGCTCGAAGCTCATTTTGGTTGTAGGCAAGGGAGGTTGAATTTACTCCCCCATCTAGGGTGGCAACCCATCGCACGAAGCCAAGATGATACAATGGATCTTATGAAGGAGGTGTCCATTATGTTTTCAACTAGGCAAGAATTGGAAGCAGAATTATAAACTGGGCCTATTTTTCTTTCTCTCGTCGGCCATTTGTGGCTATTGTATTCACCAATAGCGTAGTTGGAAGGTGTTTTAGGGGGGAACATGCCAAACAAAAGATCGGGTGTCGCAAGATGGAGAAGAGAATTTCAGGAGGAATATCATGAGGCTTTKGAAAACTTGGTCAATTATTTCCAAATTAGTTTGTATAATGCCTCTACCCATTAGCAAACTACAATGGATTTTCTTGTTGAAAATCGACATGGAATTCCGCAATTAAGAGACGAAGTGGATGCAATTCATTTGGAGGTTATGGAGTTGCGCTCCAGTTCAGTTTTTTTGGCTCGGTTAGCATCAAATCAAAATGTCTCTAATGTTTCTTTATCCCCGACTCCACTCAGGCAGATCTCAGATTTAAATTCATCACCAAAAGCAATTAGAGAATCGTAGGAGGAGACCAGTCCAACCAATGACTAGTTTGTATGTTATGTTTCATTTTTTTGGTACTTGGCATTTTTTACAGGTTGTATGTCAAACTACTTAGAAGTTTTGATTCAGAATTAGGGACTCTAGTTAGAAGTTTTATCTCTGTGCCACCACCATAGTCTTTTTGAATCAATTTTCTATCAATTTTATTAAAAAATAAAAAGCAATTCCATAATGTTTTCATAGCCAATAATTAGCTAATCTAGTGAACATCCATGTTTTGGAGTCATTGTGGTTACTAAATAGCAAGGCAATCAAATAAAATGAACTAAATGGAGTGCCAATACATATTTATTATGTCATCCAACAGATTAAGGAAGAATCAATGCAGTTTTGGAGTATTTCTTCTGGTTTCAATAATACCCAAACAACAATTAAAACCTAACACTGAACAAGCATATGAAAACTCAATCACATAGTAGTTTAAACACACTATAAAACATAGAGATTATGAGATGTTCTTGGAAACCCAACTGGGAAGAAAACTAGGCCAATTAGGGATTTTACTAAGCAAGAAATTGATTACAAAAGGATGAGATATACACATATTTAATGTATTGTTGCTCACTAGTAGGAAATTTACAAATGGCCATGGCTCAACAATGATCTTCGCAATAGAATTGGTAACAATATTATTGAAGAAAAAAATACTCGATAGAACGTTATATGAGATAGGGTTTGCGTGCGGAGAAGCTGAGATAGGGTTTGCGCCGCTGCTACCATGACGAGCCAGGGCAGAGGGGAGCCGCCACCCCCTCCATCCCCCTCTGCGTCCTTCAGCAAACTAGTAATGACTTGCAAGAAGAAGGCGATCCAAGGTGAAACCTCAAGCTTTGTAAGAAGACTAGAGGACATACCAGAAATCAATCTTCCCCCGGAACAGCCAATGAAAGTAGCAATCTCCTTATCAAAACGAGGTCTGGTAGGTCAATTCATGGGGCTTTGGCCCTCAACCAGGACAACAGACAACTGGATTCAAAGAAACTGGAGGCCACTAATAAAAAAAAGTGTGACCTGCTATGCCGTCGGAAGGGGCTATTTCATCTTCGAGTTCATCTCCCAGGAGGATCGGGATTTAATCTTCAGGAACGGGCCATACTTCATGGGTGCACAGGGCCTTTATCTGAATCCCTGGACTCCAAACTTCGATCCAGCCTCGGAAGTACCAAAAGACGTCTCTGTCTGGGTCAGACTCCCAAATCTCCCAATCCACTACTGGAACTCCTTGTCGCTGCAAGCTATCGGGAATGGGTTAGGCCATTACATCGACAAAGCTGACCCAAAAGACCAATATTCTTGTGCCAGAATCTGCGTGGAAGTTGACTTGGAAGTAGGCTTTCCGGAAGCGGTAAATCTGAAGGTGGGGGAGTGGCACCACCTCCAAAAACTGGATTATGAACTGCTACCTTTTGAATGCAGAGGATGCCACGAATACGGTCATTTTCAGAGGAACTGCCCAAAAACCTCGCAAGCGAGAGAAGGTGAGGAGGGTTGGCAGCAACCTCGAAAAGGAAGAGAGAAGTCCAATGGCCCACAAAGAGACAACCCAACGCCGGCTCAAAGCAATCCAAGGAACCAAGAGGTGACAAACACCTTCAAAGAGTTAGAAAATGAAGGTGAAGCGGCAACCCCAATCAACACCGGCCAAAGGGAAAATGGAAGAGGCGCCCAAAACCAAGAAATCGAAGGAACCTTAAAAGCACCAAAAGGAACGGAGAATGGGGGGATTCAAGGCACCGAGGAGGGAGAGATCCCCCCCCAGGGAATGGAGCGGATCAAGACAATGAGGAGGGAGAGATCTCATCAGGAAGTGAAACAGAGGGGACAACCGAAGCTTGGGACATTCCAAAGTGACCTGGCAGAGGGAGGAAGTCCAAAAAGGCGGAAAGGGACCGGGAAACGTACAAGAACGTCCTCAAAGGCGCTCAACCAACCATTAAGCGAATAATGGAAGTAAGGCAAACCAGGAAGCAGGCAAAGGCCTCCCGAGGAGGCCTCTCTCCCCCCCAAAACAATCAATGAAGTTCACCTCCTAGAACTTTAGGGGTCTCGGCAGTAAGAAGAAGGAAGAATCTCTTAGGGATATAATCAAAACAACAAGAACGGACGCCCTACTTATCCAGAAAACCAAAATGAGTCAGCAAGACTCATTAAAAGTCTTAAAAAATGTATGGAGAAGCAATCAGGGCGTAGCTGACAGCGCTAGGGGTGCTTTAGGAGGTCTCTGTACGCTGTGGAACGACTCCAAAATAGAACTAATCCGCTCCGACCAGCCCATGCATTGGATATTCACTCAACTGCTCCACAAGGAATCATGACAAATGGTAAGTCTCTTTAATATTTATGTCCCACAGCACATTGAAGAGAAAAAAATCTGCTGGCAATCCCTTCAAGACTACCTAACAGATAACGAGATGGAAAATATTATCCTAGGGGGGGATTT
>JASDQU011100800.1:0-12854 GCA_032191745.1 Picea mariana | reverse complement strand
AAAATGTTAAGTGGTTACACATGGCAGTGACATGGCAACCAATCAAATGATGACACATGGTAAGCTGAGAATCATGACACATGGAAGCAAAACATGTGATGACACGTGGCGATGATGTGGACCATTCTCGTGATGACACGTGAGCATGACTCATTTATGGCATGGCATGAGGTGGACGATGACGGGATTCCAAAAAAATATTATTTTATTCAACAATTTTCCAAGGGCAGAATCCTCCAAGCTCCATAATTTCTTATCTTCTCTTGTTTCTTGCTAAGTGTATCAAACACTTAGTATTATATATCATGAAGAATATAATATCCCAATGCATGTGGGATATACTTTTAAACCAAAAATTCAAATTTTATTAAGGGAAGCACAAAATTCATCCAAGGGCCCACATTTGCCCATCAATTTTGATCGACGGTGGTTGAGTGTTGATCTTGCGGAGGCCATAACTTGAGCTCAGGGTGACAGATTTGCGCAAACTTTATATCATTCGAAATATAATATGATGAATATTACATCATAAGTGATTTCCATGGACAAAAAAATTATTATCATTCCTAGAAAATCAAAACGCAGTCCTCCTATTTTAAATGGGAAATTAATTAAATTGTGAAAATAAAAGTTTATTTAAAAACTATTATTAAAAAGGGAAAGGGACCCACTTTAGATATGTATATATTGATGATATAATTTCATTAATGAGGAATTAATGAGGCACTAATTAAATTGAATGTTTCAAGAAGAAACTTGTACGGGAATTTCAAGAGAGGAAGAAAACTCTAACTACTCAAGTAGTTAGAAAATCTCTTCTTAAAAAGAGAAGAGAGGCTTCGTCAAAGGTTTGAATAATCAGTATTCTCATAGGGGCAGGGCAAAGTATCAGAGGGAGAAGAGTGTATAACCATGGATATACAATCAAGCTTCTGATCAAAATAAAGAAATCTCCATCTTTTTCATTATTTCTATTCTTCTACACCACTTCTCCACTTCTCATAGCTTTTTGTTTGAATCTCAAAGTTGAGCACAAGGTTGCATTGTCGAGTGTTTTTTCTTGTATTATTCTACATACTTTTCTTGTATGATCATGGAGTATTTTCAGCCACATACATGGCTGTCAAATATTTGGTAATGAAAAACATTTCTTATGAATAAACTCCACAAATAATTGCTTCGGGATCGATCTTAATTGTATCTTGTAACTTTGAGTTTTAAGTATGAGATATTTGAGGTGGACCTATGAATTTATCTTTTATTACTAATTGCAGTACTCTATTAAAATTCTTTGAAATGATCAAATCATTCTCTCCTATTTCTCATGAAGAAGATATGGATGAGTTTATGTATTATTAAGAAGATTGTGTGTGATAATGATCACAATTTAATTCTGATGTTGAAGCCCTCCTTCAATCTTTTCTTATTGTAAAAAGACTTGTGCTGCATATAAAGGTCATATTGGGTTATTGAAGAACCATTTTCATATAAATCCAAGCAATAAAGATTTGGGGTTTGTTGCTTAGCAGTCTCCCTAATCCAAGATATTCAAAGATATATCTTTTATCCAAAGAGGAGAACCATCTCTCTAAAAATGAAGGGGGACTAATGTCCTCGTGAGGTTGTCATTTCGGTCCTGACGAATTCAAGCGTCAAATTTTTTTGCGACCATACTGGGGGTCGATTTATTTTCAAGTCATTTAAGTCCCTACTTCAGATAAGATTGAAGAACCAGAAATCTCCATGGCTCAAATTTTCAAAAAGAAGATTCAAGAAAATTGTTGCTTATTTTAAGCATGGTTCACCTTTTTTGTAATTTAAAAAAGACCCGAGAAGCACCAAAGATTCGGGAGAATGAACTCCCTGGAAACTCCATTGGTGATCCTGAATTGGATCTTGGGACCAAAATGGGTCCAGGAAGGCTGAAATATCAAAGTGCTCAGAATGGCTTCAAAATAGACGTGTGTGTAGGCCTCATTGATACGAACCCAACGCAACTTGAATGGGCTCAAACGGACATCGTATGCTCCAGATATTGTGATCTGTTTGTTTCTCCAAACAGGCAAAATTTGATGACTGTACAGTTCGTACAGTGGCACGTGGCAGCTGACTGTACAGAACGTACGGTCATACAGCTAACGTGGTAGGGTGCACTAGCGCTGACGTGGGAAGACAGGTGGACTAATCAAACTATGACATGTGTCACGATTGCAAGGGTGACACGTGGTAGGGTGCGCTAGCGCTGACGTGGGAAGACAGGTGGACTAATCAAAATATGACACGTGTCACCACTACAAGGGTGACACATGGCACGGGCTGACATCACAGGTCTATATGACACATGTCACAGGTTGACGTGGCAAGGTATAGTGGCGCTGACAGGTGGACCAATTATCGCTTAACACGTGGCAATTGTGGGAAAGTGGTGAGGTGCCACATGGCACCCATTTAGTGGTTCATTGGTTTTGGAAAAGGGTTTGGAGTTCACGAGAGTCGACCCCGTGACCTATGGCCTAGGTGGCAAGCAATTTGATAGGGGTCGGGCTACCAGCCCGCTCATAATAGTTCTTATTATACAATGTAAAAAACTTATATTTAAAGTGGATACAATGTATATTCGAGCGGAAAAGGGCTAGGGCCTAGCCCCAGCCCTCGACATATACGATCGTTGTTATACGACCAGACCTAAACTGTAACCGTTGGCACAAAGGTTTGTGGAACAGTCCTGGAGCCTAACCCCAGATCCCGGTCCCGTGTAACTACATATGACCCTATCCTATATTGTTTGGCGTGCGGATAACAGTTAGCGTCTGGTCAGTCGGGCAAGCTCGTCGACCAGGACACTAGTCCAGGAGCTAATGAACGAGGGGCCTAATTGTATTAGAGCACGTGGGATCCAGGGGTGTGGTCACATGGCCACACATGGGACCAGGACCTAGAACAGGAGGGGCCAACGCACCCAGCATTTAGCGCTAGGCCACATGGAGCGCGCCAAGTGACCAGGAGCCCATGAAAAAAAGGGGTTACGCCCTTGATTTATGCCCAAAGTGGGTTTTTATACAATATTGTATAATTTTCAGTGATTTTCTCGGCAGTTTTGAGGGATTTTTACTAATATTGGGGGATATTGGGCCCTTTTTTAGGCCAGATCTTGGGGAGAAGTTGGGAGGTTGTTACCCACTCCTAATCTATATAAACCAAAGGTTTTTGAAGCCATGGGAGCAGGGTTCAAACAGGTTTATGTTGAAGGATTTTTTAGCCAAAGCCATTTTTTATGCAGGGAAGCCATTGAGGAGAGCATATTTGCGGGCCATTTCTGGGAGCTCCGTTCATCCATTTTCAGTGTCGTCAATTTTGTTGGGTTCTTGAGATCTGGTAGAATAAGACCAGATCAGTTTGTAACTTTTTTGGTACTGTTATGATGTAAATTTAAAGCTTCGAACAAAAATAAGAAACCCTCACCCACTGAGACAAAGGCCCAGAGACATAGGCGAGATTGTCAAACTCCATTATCACTTTGGTGTTTTATGGTTTGTTTTTCTTCATGATTATGTTCAAATATGTATATTATCTTATGGCTGCTATGTTTCCTCTTTCATTAATTTCCTAAATGGTAAAATAACTCATACAAGATAACTCAACCATTGTCGTTTAAAAGATCTTTTCGTATCAAGTGGTATAAGAACTAGTTGACAATTGGTTTTTGAGTTTGCATAATTACCATGGAAAAGTTGAATCGTGGTGAAGGCAAGCTTTTTGAAAAGAATCCATTGATTGGAATGAGAAAGATAACTTCTCAAAGTGAGAAGATGGCATCGAAAGAGGGACTTTCTCATGATGAGAAGGAGTTTTGAAAAACTTTCTTCGCCATGTCGGAGATGATGAAGGTTATTTATGAGGATTACTCGGAACGGAAGAGACCGAATCTAGGTGAATCTTCAAAGGTCAAAAGTGAAGAAGGAGAGGATCCTCCTCAAATTCCTCCTTCACCTCCTTCTTCTCCATCAACTTCTTCTTCTTCAAGTTCAAGTTCTAAAAGCACCGCAAGAAAACATGTCCATATACATAAACATGAAATGTCTTTACTAAAACTTGATGTGAAATTTGAATTACCTATGTATGATAGTGAATTCAATGCAGAGAGACTTGATAATTGGGTCAGACAAATGGAGGTTTATTCAATGTGTAACAAATCAAGGATGAGGCAACTCAGATCAAGTTGGCATCACTTTGACTTGCAGGCACAACACTCATCTGGTGGCAAAGCAAGTTGTAAAATGGCACGCAACAAGTGGGTAATGTATTTCCATCATGGAAAAGTTTTATTTCTGCACTTAGAAAGCAATTCTATCCTTTGGGTTATAAAGAGAAAGCTTTAATTGAATGACAAGCTCTTAGACTAAGAAAAGGACAAACAATGCAAGAATACACAGATGGTTTTCATAAGATGGCATTGATGTTAGATATTCCTTTACATACCCAAGAAACTCTTATAAAGTATATAGGAGGTTTACCTGCACACATTCGTAACACTATATTTATGTTTGGACCTACTAATATTGATGAGGTTTCTATTCAAGCTACATACATTGAAGCAGGGAAAAAATTACTTGGTGTATCAGGGGAATCATCTTCGAGGAAAGAGGACAAAAGGAAGTGGAATGGCAAGAAGGAAAATTCAATGGCAGGAAAGGAAGAGAAGCCCTCTTGCAAGCATTGCAAGAAAGAAGGGCATGATGAGGACTGTTTTTGCAATTGCATCCCGAGAAGAGACCGAAGCGGTTCAAAGAAAGGAAAGGGAGGCAAACAAATTCAGCAGCAACACGACCAACAGACTTAGGATCGGATTCGGGTGATGAATCTAAAGTCTCATTGGTTGGTTTGGTAGGTAAAATTGGTGAAGGATTTGATTCTAGAAGTAAATTGTTTCATATAAGAGTCATTATGAGACATACTAAGGTCGACACATTGATAGATAGTGGATCTCAATCTAACTTGATTTCAGAGGAATTAGTTAAACAATTGGGATTAAACACTCAAATGCATCATAAGCCTTACACACTTAAATGGATAAGAAACAATCATCAATTGCACATAACAAAGCAATGCACATTAAAATTTGCAATTTCATCTAAGTTTGTGGATGATGTAACATGTGATGTGGTGCCACTCAAAGAATGTGGAATGGTCTTAGGCAGTCCTTACTTGTATGATCGTAAAGCAATCTTCTACAGGGAAAAGAATCAATATCACTTAACCAAAGCAGGTCAAAAATATGTTGTTCATTCTCATCATTTGAAGGCAAATAAATCTCTTCAAACAATGGAACAATTAAGAAAGGCGGATCATGCAAGCAACACACCTATAATTGTTTCAAATCAAGTAATTGATCTTAAGCAAGAACATGAGATGATTGTAGAATGGAAGATCAATCACACTTTGCTTCAAGATAAGCTAATGTCATGCAAATATTACAAACATATTAGCTCATTTTCAGTCACATTTCTGATGTTATCATTAGTAATGTTGTCAACATGGATTATAGTGGCTTCAGTTTGATGTGACAAAGTACAAGTGGCTAATAATATGTTGTCAGTTATCATGGTTGTTTTACAGTTGATCTTGATGAGACAGGTGCACAGGACAAAGTTTAAAGACAGAGAACAAGTGGGGTGGCCTATCCCTCAATTGATGATTGGTCAGTAACCTTTTGGAGGACCAAAAGGTCTTTAGTGGGGAGGTGTGATCCAGAATTGGATCTCGGGACCAAAATGGGTCCACGAAGGCCTACAAATCAAAGTCCTTGGAATGGCTTCAAAACAGACGTGTGTGTAGGCCTCGTCGATACGAACCCAACGCAATGTGAATGGGATCAAACGAACGTTGTATGCTCCACATATTGTGATCTGTTCATTTCTCCGAACATGCAAAATTTGATGATTATACAGTCCGTACAGTGCCACGTGGTAGCTGACTATACAGGCCGTACGACCATACAGCTGATGTGGCAGGGTGTGTTGGCGCTAACGTGGGAATACATATGGACCAATAAGACTGTGACACATGTCACCACCACAAGGGTGACACATGGCACAGGCTTACATGGCAATTCCATACAACACATATCACAGGTTGACGTGGCAGGTACAGTGCCGCTGACAGGTGTTGACAAGTGGACTAGTTATCGCTTGACACATGGAACTTGTGGGAAAGTGGTGAGATGCCACGTGGCACCCATTTAGTGGTTCGTTGGTTTTGGAAAAAGGTTTGGAGTTCACGGGAGTCAACGCTATGACTTATGGTCCGGGTGGCAAGCGATTTGACAGGGGTTGGGCTACCAGCTCGCCTGCAATAGTTCTTATTATACAATGTACAAAACTTATATTTAAAGTGGATACAATGTATATTCAAGCGAAAAAGGGTTGGGGCCTAGCCCCAGCCCTCAGCACATACGATCATTGTTATACGACCAGACCTAAACTATAACTGTTGGCACGGAGGTTTGTGGAACAGCCCTAGAGCCTAGCCTCGGATCCCGGTCTCGTGTAACTACATACGACCCTATCCTGTATTGTTTGGCGCGCGGATAACAGTTAGCACCCGGTCGGTCGGGCTAGCATGTCGACCAGGGGACTAGTCCAGGAGCTAATGAACAAGGGGCTTAACTATATTAGAGCACGTGGGAGCTAGGGGTGTGGGCACATGGCCACACACGGGACCAGGACCCAAAACAGGAGGGGCCAACGCGCCCAACATTTAGCGCTAGGCCACATGGAACACGCTAAGTGACCAGGAGCCCACGAAAAAAGGGGATGTGCCCTTGATTTATGCCCAAAGTGGGTTTTTATACATTATTGTATGATTTTCAGTGATTTTCTCAACAGTTTTGAGGGATTTTGGCCAATATTGGGGTATATTGGGCCCTTTTTGAGGCCATATATTGGTGAGAAGTTGGCAGGTTGTTACCCACTCTTAATCTATATAAACTAGAGGTTATTGAAGCCATGGGAAGGGGGTTCAGAACATGTTTATGCTGAAGGATTGTTTAGCCAAAGCCATTTTTTATGTAGGGAAGCCATTGAGGAGAGCACCTTTGCGGGCCATTTCTGGGAGCTTCGTTCATCCGTTTCCAATGCCGTTAGTTTTGTTGGGTTCTTGAGATCTGTTAGAATAAGACCATATCAGTTTGTAATCTTTTTGGCATTGTTATTATGTACATTTAAATCTTCTAACGGAAATAAAAAAGCCTCACCCACTGAGACAAAGGCCCAGAGACGTAGGTGAGATTGTCGAACTTCGTTATCACTTTGGTGTTTTATGGTTTGTTGTTCTTCATGCTTATGTTCATATCTGTATATTATATTATGGCTACTATGTTTCCTCTTTCATTCTTCCTCTTTAATTAATTTCCTAAATGGTAAAATAACTCATACAAGATAACTCAACCATTGTCGTTCAAAAGATATTTTCGGATCAATTGGAAAAAATCAAAATGAATGATTTAATTCATGTCATTATGCTCCTTTATATCCTTCAACAAGACCATCAGTGGCTTCACAAGACTCAACAAAAGGAACAACTGCCCAAAGATGAAGGCGACTATATAGAGGTCCTTTAAATCTAACAGAAGAAAATTTTCAGATGCCCAATATTTGTATGGAAAAAATTTCTACATTCTTTGGGAATACTTTGGAGGATGCAGAACAACATTTGTTTAGATTCCAATGTGCATGTGAAATTTTCAATCTCACTAAAGATAATGTTACATGTAGATTATTCTTTCAAACTCTATGTGGGAATGCTCTTGAATGGTATAGTTCATTGCTGCCTGGAACCATTACCAGTTGAGATGTACTATAATCTTTGTTTATTGAAGAATTCATTCCATATGTTGCTTCCCACGCACCCTCTCCCACATGGACACAAAAATATGAAATGAATGATTCAGAAGAAGAATATCATGAAACACTACAAGACTTTTCTAAATCAAATCTTGTTGCTGAGAATGAAGGCAAGAATTCCAAAGACCAAGGAAAGGATATCGACATCTCATATACTCCATATGAGGAAGAAATTAAAGAGTCTCCACCAAATATGCAAGAATAATTCAGCCAAAATAAAGAAGAATTGGTGGAAGAAAACAATTTTGAGAACAAAGAAGATAGTCATTGCATAGAAGAAGAGCATTTCCAAGACACCTCCCATGAAACAATAATCTTGAATGTGGAAAAAGAATAAAAAGAGAATGTTTTCAAGAAATAAATTTCTCATTTGATTGAATATAGCAACACTTTGGGGCAGCCAAGAGTAGATTATATTGAATATTGGTTCTAACGTATTGTCAGCCCGCCAACGCAAACAAGTCTTTTGCACACATTGCTCGATCCCATTTTGGTACATTTTGGGCATGCTCCTGATTTTCATGCTCTTGATTTATTGGTAGCAACCCCAATCTTTTTCTTACTGTTGGAGCCCATTTTACAAGTCAATTGGATGCTCAAATGGATCCATTGGAAATCTGCATATACCTAAGGTTCCCCTTTCTTTCAAGTAAGTTAGGGTAGGTAGATCATGTATGTATATATTTTGTTTCTTCAATTCAGTTTTGCATAATAAGTCAGTCTTTGTATTGAAGTTTGAAGATAACTCCATGAAAGAAGAAGAATTATAAGAGTTCATTTTGAATATGAATCCATATCCCAATGGAGAAGGCAGTTGGTCTTGATATTCTGGTGTTCTCAGTAACCCACAGGGGGTCACTATCCCGTAGTTGGAGCTACTTGTTGACCAAAACTTGGTCATCTATATTTTTCTTCTCTTGGATTCATAAAATCCTTGATATCAAAAGAAGACATTTTTGAAATTTTATAAGTTCACTCTGCAACCCTCGATCTCAGCTTCGTCATGCACTTTTCGGATCAGAAATTCGTTTATGTATGCCTAAGTTATTCAAGATCCGGTCGAAAGGTCCGAAGGAGAGATTATGAAGAATTTTTCTAAGTATCATGTTCTCCTCTCCATTTTCGAATTGTGAAGTACTCTCATCACTTATTTCCCTCACCTTCCATCTCCAAACTTAACCATTTTTCTCTTTTCACCACTCTTCTCTATATGCTCCACTAGTCTCTACACTTAGACATTTTTGGGACTCTTCCTACATCTCCTCATCGGGTTGGCGGGTTGGCGGACTCATACATTACATCATCTTCTCACACTCCCTCACTTTCCAACCCGTTATCTACATATTACACTCTCTACCTTTGATGCCAACATTTATCCCCTTCCCCCCTAACTACTCATCTCCTCATCGGGTTCGTGAGTTTGCGGGACTTCATTTCCACCCACTTGCTTATCTCATAAGTATGTTTTAACACTTAGCCATTTTTTCAGTTTCGTGGGTTCACGGGTTCGAGCCCTCATCCTTCCCTTTTCTGCAACCTTCACATTGCACTTCAACTTCCATGTTCTACACTTCGACCATCACTTAACTTTTTTTCTCATTGCGAATCCAGGGTTCCCAAATGTCCCATTATTTTGATGTTTACGAGTCTGAACGACCACTCTTCTCTACTTAGTTTCTTTGGATCACTCGTCCAACTGCGGGTTCGTAGGTTCACGAAAATTTCACAATTAAATTCACTCACCTCCCTTCCCTCACTCCCGCAAACCCTCCAACCTGCCTCTCTCTCATCCCCTCTTGTCCCATATCCCATAATTAGATAAATTCTCAAAGCTATTCCAAGGCATGAAAACCAGTGAATGATAATATGACACATGGCAATGAATGAGATCATGACATGTGGCAACCAAGCACGTGGTGACACATGGCAGTGATAGGGCAGCCAATCAAATGATGACACATGGTAAGCTGAGAATCGTGACACATGGCAGCAAACCATGTGATGACACATGGTGATGATGTGGACCATTCATGTGATGAAACATGGGTGTGACTCATTTATGACATGGCATGAGGTGGACGATGACGAGATTCCAAAAAAATATTATTTTATTCGACAATTTTCCAAGGGTCGAATCCTCCAAGCTCCATAATTTCTTATCTTCTCGTGTTTCTTGCTAAGTGTATCAAACATTTAGTATTATATATCATGAAGAATATAATATCCCAATGCATGTGGGATAGAATTTTAAACCAAAAATTCAATTTTTATGAAGGGAAGCACGAAATTCATCCAAGGGCCCATATTTGCCCATCAATTTTGATCGACGATGGCTGAGTGTTGATCTTGCGAAGGCCATAACTTGAGTTTCGGGTGACGGATTTGCGCAAACTTTATATAATTGGAAAGATAATACGATGAAGATCACATAATAAGTGATTTCCATGGCTAAAAATTTGATTACTATTCCCAGAAAATTAAAACACATTGCTCTTATTTTAAATGGGAAATTAATTAAATTGTGAAAATAAAAGTTTATTTAAAAACTTTTATTAAAAAGGGAAAGGGACCCATTTTAGATATGTATATATTGATGATATAATTTCATTAATGAGGCACTAATTAAATGAAATGTTTCAAGAAGAAACTTGTACGGGAATTTCAAGAGAGGAAGAAAACCCTAACTACTCAAGTAGTTAGAAAATATCTTCTTTAAAAGAGAAGAGAGGCTTCATCAAAAGTTCAGATAATCAGTATTTTCAGAGGGTCGGGGAAAATGATCAAAGGGAGAAGAGCTTCTGATCAAAATAAATAAATCTCCATCTTCTCCATTCTTTCTATTCTTCTACACCACTTCTCCACTTCTCATAGATTTATGCCTGAGTCTCAGAGTTGGGCACAAGACTGAGTTGTTGAGTGTTTTTTCTTGTATTCTTCTACATAATTTTCTTGTAAGATCATGGAGTATTTGCAGCCACATACATGGTTGTCAATTTTTTGTTAATGAAGAACATTTCTCATGAATAAACTCCACAAAGAATTGCTTCGGGGTTGATCTTAATTGTATCTTGTAACTTTGAGTTTTAAGTATGAGATATTTGAGGTTGACCTATCAATTTTTATTTTATTACTAATGTCATTACTCTATTAAAATTCTTTGAGATGATCAAATCATTCTCTCCTATTTGTCATGAAGAAGATATGGATGCATTTATATATTATTAAGAAGATTGTGTGTGTTGTTGATCACAATTTAATTATGATGTTGAAGCCCTCCTTCAATATTTTCTTATTGTAAAAAGACTTTTGTTGCACTTAAAGATCATATTGGGTTATTGAAGAACCATTTTCATATAAATCCAAGCAATAAATATTTGCGGTTTGTTGCCTAGCACTCTCCCTAATCCAAGATATTCAAAGATATATCTTTTAGCCAAAGAGGAGAACCAACTCTCTAAAAACGAAGGGGGACTAATGTCCTCATGAGGTTGTCGTTTCGGTCCTAACAGATTCAATAGGAGGAAGGTTGTAGGTGAATTCACAAAAATCTTTAATGACTAGGAATTTATTTCCATGGATTCAAAAGTAATAACTAGAGGTTGATAATGGGATGGAAAAGGAGATCATTTATACTTTTAAACTCCACTTTGCTTGTTTCAATAATGAGTGTTGAACTCCATTATTTGGAGAAAAGGAAAGCCTATTATGTAATTAACATATATGATCCATATGAAGATATAGTTTAGCACCCTCTCATATATTTATTTACTCATAATATAAAAGCAAAAGTGTTTATATATGTTGAACCAATAAAATTTGTTCCAACATGGATAAATAACAAAGTCATGAGTGATTCAATAATTAAGAGATTGGATAGATTCATTATATCTAAGAGAATCATGTTAGATGAGGAAAGAATTAGGACATGAGTTGGTTCAGGGGGTGAATCTAATCATCTTCTATTCTTGCTTCAATTTGAAAAATAAGATAGGAAACCATCTAGCCCTTTTAATTTCAACCCTTTTTAACTTAAGGAGGAAGAATTTCAAGATCCAGTTAAGGTATAATGGAAGAGTTATGATTAGACACTAAGGGATACTTTATGCCATCAATTCGCTTCTAGTTTTAGTTGAGTTAAAACAACAATCTCAACTAGAGCACACAATAGACACAAATAAGGAACAAGATATGATCTTAGTGGATAAATAAATCTCGGGGTTATGTGAGAAAGATAAGAAAGGTAGCCCCGAGGGTTAGCTTAATTGGTCTAGATCCACATGTGAGTTTGTCATGCTTGTTGTTGATCACGGGTTCGAGTCTCTTGATTCCCCTGAGATGAGGCCTCAGAATTAGGTCAGACAGTTTACCATGTTTACCATCCACGGAACATGGGGAAGTATTTGGAGGGTTTTCCACGAGTACATTTCTCGAAGAAAAAAAAAAGGATGAGAAAGGTGTCTTTATGGAAGCATCTAAATGAAGATCGAGAGATTTGGAAAAAACAAAAGAGACTTGTTGATAGAAAAATAAGCTCAATGGAGAATAAAGAAAAGGGTTTTTTGGCTTGAAAATGAAGATGTAAATACATTTCTTTTTAATATTATGCAAACCATAAAAGAAATATAATCCAATTTGGGAGATCTAAAAGGACGATAGAAGTAAAGTGAGGAATTTTTGTGAGCTTGCAGAATTGGGTGTTTCTCATTTCAATTAAATCTTTAAAAAAACCTCAAGGTTTAATATTGTTGAAATATTAAAGTTAACTAATTACTTTCCCATGATGGTAGTTGATGATGCAAATGAAATCTTACTGAAATAAGTGAAAAAAAATGATATCAAATTTTTTTTGGGGTCTTTTCAAAAGAATAAAGTCATGGGCCCAATGGGTGCACATTTAATTTTTCTTGGCTTCTATGAGATGATCAAGGAGGACCTATTAAGAGTAGTGGAGGA
>JASDQU011100799.1:11014-25636 GCA_032191745.1 Picea mariana | reverse complement strand
GCTCCTCTCTTCCGAGCTCCTCTAGTCATCTTAGTTGACTTATCCTGTACAACATCCAAATGAAAATGTCTCATTGTTATATATAGGAGACTAGGAGGTACACTTAAAATTAAAACACCCAAGCTGACATAAATAAAATAGCATTACTAATGTAATATGCCCCAATTAAGGGTTAAAGTGCCACTATTTAGAGATTAATAATTTTTCCCACATCCTTCGACGCATGTCGATAAAAAAATGTGTGTCTTCATCAAGCAACCACTTTGGAGGCACCTCTCCTTTCAAGGTACAATTTAATTTTTATATTCCCATATTTGAAAGTCATATAGATGCAGATACTTTAGAAAAATGGTTAAATATGTTAGAAGGTTATTTCTATGTGCACAATTTCTTCAATAGGGAAGATATCACCTTCACACTCGTTAAGGCTCTCCCCCGTGTAAAACATTGGTAGGAAACTTATTGTGAGCAAATTTCCACAGAGGAGTTTGGAATGTTCAAGGACGAACCCACTTGGGAATATTGTGTAGATGTGATCAAGGAACAATATTACCTTGTTGGAAACTATAAAGACCAGTACATGAGATGGACCACGCTACATCAAGAGAGGGTCTAAGCAGTGTCAGAGTTCACCAATACCTTCCATACCCTGCGCACCAAGATAGGTATCAAATATTCTGACCGCATTTGGTTCTGAAATACCATGGGGATCTACATAGGTACATCCAAACCGAAATGGAGTTTCTAGGCATCTCATCGCTCGAAGATGCTTATCGATATGTTGTCAAAATCGAGCAAAAATTTAAGCACCAAAACAAATAGGAATTCAGATCTACAAATCTGCAACAACCAAAGTACCGTAAAGATGTCCCTAACAACCAACGTCCGGAAAATCAGTCCAAGCCTCAAGAAAATGACGTTAACGGAAAGATGAAGAAGGACATTGTAAAGCGGTGTGATTTCCACAAAATCCCCTAGCACAACACTGATGAATGTTGCTCAAAACAGTCATTGGTGGTTGAGATTAAAGAAAAAGAGTTGAACCCTGATTCAAAATATGATTCAGAAAATAATGAAAAGAGACAGATCATCGACGCAGACCCCACCGCCATTTTCGCAACCACAATGATCTAACCAAAAGAACTAGCTGATCCTAAAGAGGGGGATAACCTCCTCCATTTGTAGATGTGGGTAAATGGGACCCCGTTGCATTTCATTGTTGATAGCAGAATCCAAAATAACCTCATCTCAGCAGAGGTTGTCAAAAACTTGGAATTTCCAACAACACCACACCTGAAGCCATACAACATAGGGTGGCTTCGCTAGGGATGAGATCTTCGTGTCAATCGACAGTGTCGTCTATCCTACAACATCAATCCCTTCAAGGATGAGGTAATTTGTGATGTTCCCCATTGGACGTTTTTGATGTTCTTTTGGGCCATTCATATATGTGGAAGTGTCATGTTGTTTATGAGTTTTGAACCCGTAGTGTCATTGTTACTTTGGGGGATCACCTCTACAAGATACCATAGGTAGCTCTGAATACTATTTCGACAAAACAGTTCATAAAATTTGTCTCTCATATGACAAAGTTTAGATTCTTCACAATTCGAGCAGAAGGTGAACAGAAGGACAACGTGACCACTACGGCCTCGGTCCAAGCCCCTTTTATCTAGCAGAAGCAGGTTGAAAAGATTGAAGTAAAGAACAAAGATTCATCCTACACATTTTCATATCATGCAGTCAAACTGTTTAAAAAGTTCCAACCCCTCCAACATCAGGTTCGCGACAGCCTTCGACAAGCCAAGCAACACAACTTCTCCAACAAGGAAAGTAGCTTACTAAGGTTCAGATTCAACAAACGCTTCCCCATCTTCCATGAGAACTCAATGAAATGGATACCATTTCTTCTTAAGGATTTCATATTGATTCAGATTAATATCATTGGCCACCCACCTATTCCACTAACTCAAAATAGATTTTTCCACCTTGGAAGTTTTTCTACGTTTTTTCAAGTCCTGAACTTCTGGGGTCGTTTTGAGGCCCTAAACAATTTTTTTTTTTACATTTGAGGGCCCAGGCGTTATCCATAGGCTCCTACCTAGGCTCTATGAAAATGTGTTCCTCTCAGCTAGACCTTTCCAACGAGCTATCGTTCACCCCAAATGAAGATCGGGGCCCGTAAACCTTTTGGCCTTTCATCTTTTGGGGTTAGGGTTTTGGATTTTCTGTATGTTTAAAATGCCTTTGGAGCCTCATTGTAAACATCACCATCTTCTTGTGAATGAGTTTAGCCATCACATCTCTTCTCAGAGATAAGTTTCCACCATTCTAGCAAGCTCATTCACTTTGTATTTTACAGTTCTGTACATTTCGCTCATTAATATAAATTGTGTATTATTGTATCTTTGTGTTTATTGTTATATCTTTGTTATATTCTTGTATCTTTGTTACATCTTTGTGTATTTCCTTGTTATATTTCCACCTTCATTTCATTCTCAAAATAATTTGTATCAAAGGGCACAAGGAAGAATTTTCCCACACCAAAGCAAGAGTAGCCCAGGGGGGAGGAGAGTGCTAGGAGGCGCCATCGTCATGATGACCCCGAGGCAGGTCCAACTCATGCCCTAACTAGAGATTTTGTTACAGAGATACTACATGAGATTAAGGAGTTGAGACATCATTTTGACTGAGTGTTATGGGGTGTGCCCAAGGCACGTTGGCCCCACAACCACGATGATGAGGTCCTGGAACAATGTGGTGGGGAAAACTAGAGTGGCGGGATATAGTGTGTCGCGCCACTATGGATGGAGCAATGGTGATGGAGAATTTTCCTCCTAGAGAATGGATTCCCCCAGATGGTTAGGGACCACCACTAGACCCTCCAGTTGGAGAGATTTTGGAGTTAGGGGCACCATAGGTGCTAGATGATATGTATGGTTTTAGCCCATTTTTTGTATTGTTTTGTAGAGGAGGCATAAACCTCCCATTTTTTGGACACTTGTGTACATTTTTGAGAGTTGGTCCTGACTATTTATGAATTCTAGATGTTTTGTATCGTATATTTGTGAAACATTATGGCACTGCCTCTATGTGTGTGTGTGTGTGTGTGTGTGTGATGTTTTGGTCTTGTGATTTCTTGCACATGTGTGATATGATGGTATGTTTTCTTGTTTATTTGTGATGGATGATATGAATTATGCTAAAATGTTGTATTTAATGTGATAAATGCCAATCTAGGACTTGATTAGCCATGTGATCTGCAAGTTGATTTAGATGTCTAGGAACATGTGTGAATGTGATGGATTCAAAATTCCATGATAAAAATCTAACTTCCAAGTACTTGTGAAAGAGGCATGGATCACGTACTCGATAGTTGGATTGGTTTTTGGTGGTAGTCCCTAAACATATACCACTTGAGTGGAGTAGCACATGTGTAGGAGTGTAAATGGCCCAAGCTGTCGAAACGAGATTATGAGTTTTGTGCTTGTCCACAATTCTTCACAGCATGGTTTTGAGGACTTTGTTGACTGCCTCGACTTTGTAAAGAAATGAGAGACACTTCCACACTAAACCTAGCATAAAAGAAGAAGAATTTAATCAAGAACGTAAATGACACAAGCAATCACACAGTACACTGAGATTTTACCCTAGAAACCCTTACCGAGAAAATCAACATTCCTTTGAGCGTTTTTCTCTCTTGTTGTCTTATTCAATCTGAATAAAAGACTACATGTCTAACCTTGGTCTACACCTAATCCACAATCGACATCATACCCTCTTCCCTGTGCAAGAAGAACCCTATAGCCACTTTGGATTACATTTGCATGACCAACAACCTACATATAAAGATTTCTCTAAAAACTAGTTATTTTACATTAACTTGCATTGGCCTTTACAACCTTACAAAACACCTCTTTATAGGCTTTACAATAGGAAAACCCTAAATATTGGTGCCCAAATTTTTTTACAGATCCATGCATATCATTGGCTACAAATCTCGCAAATCTAGGGATTCGGTTACAATCGACTCCAAGTCAAATTACCAGTCGACCTTCATTCGATCTCTATTCGTTCGCCTCACGCCCACACTTTGACCTCTTGATGGTGGACTTGACATTGATATCTTCGAATTTGACTTTACTTGGTCGACTCCCTCAACCTTTGACTTTCTATCAATCCACCTCGACCTTTGACCGTTAGTCGATTCACCTTGACTAGACTTTCACTACAAAGAATATAACAACCCAACATTGTCCCACTTCTTGTCTTCTTTGCTGAAACATTAGATTCCTGAACTTTCATCCACAGACCCACGGCAACAATGCCCATTGCCTCTCTACACTCAACACTCATAGACTTGGTCAACGAGTCTGCTATGTTTTCTAATGTGTCTACTTTATCCAATAGCACCTTGTTACTTTCCACCATAGTGTCTACTTTCTCCAATAACAACTTGTTACTTTCCACCATATCTCTTACGAAATGGTATTGTACATCAATGTGCTTAGTCTTTGAATTATAAGTAGGGTTATTTTCCATAAATATTGCACTTTGACTATCGCAACTCACCTTCATAGCTCTCTTCTCAAACTCGATTCATAAACACAACCTTTGCAGCCATATCGCTTATTTTCTTCCATGATTGGCCGCCATGTATTCAGCTTCTGTTGTTGATAAGGCTACGACCACATATCACTTACTCATCCATCTTATTGCTCCACCAGACATCTTGAAGACATATATGTTGGTTGACCTCTTTTGATCTAGATCTCCAGCCCAGTTAGCTTTGACAAAGTCATTTTCATTTAATTTACCACTATCACCTCCATGACTTCCTTGGTAGCATATAGCATATTCCTTCGTGCCACAGAAATAACTAAATACTCTCTTGAAAATTGTCCATTGCTCCTTTTAAGGTGTCTACATGTACCTTCTCTAAACTCCCACTACATGGGCAAAGTATGGTCGAGTGCAGACCATCGCACACATTAGACTACCAACAACACTTGCATAGGGAACATGTGCCATGTCCTCTATTTCTTCTTGTGTCTTTGAACAATATTCAACAATAAGCCTTGCTCCCATAGAAATTGGCACCTTCTTTGGTTTGCAATCCTTCATGTTGAACCATTTCAACACCATTTCAATATACTTTGTATGATTCAACCAGAGCTTTCTAGTGGCTCGATCTCTCTTAATCTCCATTCCCAGAATGAATTTAGTTGCATCGGAGATCCTTCATGTCTGTTATCACATATAGTTGTCAAGGGAGGTAGGTTGTCCGTTTTCGCGGGTTGCACAAGAAGCGTTAAAGGGCATCACTCAAAGTTGTTCATTTCAGGCTTGAAACACAAGTAGCAGGCAGTTTTAATCTTTCAGCGGCGGAGATTCCAAGAGCATTCCAGATTAACAGCCCTCGGGTATTCAGGATTTCAAACTTGCATGAAATATAGCTCCATTAAAAGACTCGAAGGCCTAAACTAAGCATGATTTGTTGATCTTTAAGGGGACGGGTGGAAACTGACCTAAGTGTTCAGGGAAATAAGCTTCGAGAGTTTCGAAGTGATAAGTGCGTGAAATTCCCGAAGAGCCAAATCCTGAACTCTTGAAATAATATAAGCCATCAAAAGTTGAGGACACATGGAGGCAGATCCCTCACTTCAGAGTTCAGCGCTCAGGAGAATTATGGGAGTTAAGAATTGCAAAGTGACAAGTGGTCGAAGTCCCGAAATGCCCGAAGTCCCGAAGTGTCCAAAGTGTCGAAGTGGCCGAAGTCCCGAATCGCCCGAAGTCCTGAAGTGCCCAAAGTCCCAAAATGGTCGAAGTATCAAAGTGGTCGAAGTCCCAAATTTCTCGAAGTGTCGAAGTGGCTGAAGTCCCGAACTGGCCAAAAGTCCCAAAGTGGTCGAAGTGTCGAAGCGCCCAAAGTCTCGAAGTGGCCAAAGTGAAATTTGAGTCATTGATCATCAAAAGCCACGTGTTGTCAGATCTATGACTCCATGTAAAATCCCTTGGAAGCCCAGGTTTGAGATTTGATTTTCCCGAAGTCCGGGGCCACAAAGGGATCTTAGTCGTCGATCTCTGGAGGCCATGCATCGTCATATCCTTAGCTCCAGATGTTTTTCTTCGAGGGAAAAATAAGTTTGAGTTTTGATTTTCCCATAGCCTAGAGACCCAAAGGATATCTTAGTCATCGATTTAAGAGGATACATGGCAATCATCAGTATAGACACCTGGCACACTCATCAGTCGTGACACCTGGCACCTGTCCAGTAATGAAGCGTGGCACTCAATCCAGGCTATCGTGGGCATATCATTCACTTCTTTCTTAGTGGCACATGTCACTTCTCTTTCATGACACATCAGCATGGTGACGTCAGGCCACCACATCATATCATCCTCTGGGAGGTGTTATTGTTCAACGTCAAAAGTAGTGTTCCCCCCTAGGGCACAGTTTGGTGGATTCTAAAGTTGGCGGGCGATTAAGCTTGGCAGTGGTGCTAAATCTAGCAGGTGCACCCAGATATCATATCGGGACTAGATCTATGGCCATAGTTCATTGCAGGGACGCAACATGCTCTAGCGATAATTTTCTTGAGCGGTCCCGCAATTGAAACCATGGTAAGGAAAAAGGAATACATGATGAAAGGTGGTGGATTGCGGGCCCCAAAGTGGTCTGAATCCAAACCGCTTTTGAAGGCCACGCAATATTGTGTTTATATGGCATCCTATCTAAGAGAACCACATGGCCTCCCCTTGATTTTTTAATCTCGTTGATTTCCCGAGGGGAGGAAGTTAATGAAAATAGAGCTGGTGGTTAAAACTTTGGATCACTCCATAAATGGAAGGCATGGAAGGCCCAACCGTGGGGACTGAACCGTCAACCCATCGTACCCCTATGGGCATATTTTCCTGCAAAACCCATGTTGATTTGAGCTCGCGTCTGACAGAGGGGTGCATGTTCAGTTTGACAGAAGAACTCAGTCGCAAAGCTTTGATTGTAGTGACCAGGTCACACTCTTGGTAGTGGCGTATTATTCTAAGTATAAATAGATAGTTTTGATATTTTGTTAAGGTCGTCAACTAGTTGAGCAGAGCTCCCTATTTTGTAATGTTTTGATGCCAGAACTATTCTCTGGTTATGTATCAAATTTGAGACTTTCATGTTAATAGAAGTTAGATTATTTTCATCTCTCTGTAAAAATTGTGCTAAAACACTTGATCATGGAGGATCTAGTCGAGGGTTGTTATGATGTTGTAATGTAGGTTTGATTACAGTGGTATTATGACCAGTTTTAGTCATCTCCCTTGTTATCTTTCTCCATCTTACACTGAATGGCTCGAGCATGGAGGATCCAGGTGAGTTGTTGTAGCTACATTGTGATGTAGGTTTGATCATTGTGTTGTTGTGACTGTATTGTTTGGACATATTTCATTGTCTGAAGCTTGAGCTCAAGAGTGATATTGAGTCTGATTTTTTCTTCTCCAAGCTGCTTGAAAGCCATGATGCTCATAGCAGTCTTGTTCACCTTTCTCACTAAGTCTTCCCTCTGCTCACACTTAAACTCAATTCACTAACTAAAGTTAATGTGGCCCTCACTTCCCTATGCATTTCTTGTCCAGTTTCATGTTGAACATCATTCATATATTGAGTTTTGTCCATTGACCTCCACTCATATAAAACCAACATCCACCAAATATTCTTATGGGTACTGGGCTTATCCTCTTGCAATCTGAGGGTGACTCTTAGTGCTAACAATGTTGAACTTGGAGGATAGTTGCTTCTTCACCTCATTTATTGCGTCCATGTTGTTTCCAATCAACAACAAGTCATCGACAAAGCCACATATATCAAATGCCCACCTTCTTCCTTGGAATATATGCAATGATCAACTTTTCTTCTCACAAATCCCAAACTATGGATGTATGTGTCAAACTTCTGGTACCACATTATTGACAATTGCTTTAGAACATAAAGGGATCTTTTTGGTTTGCACTCCAACTCTTACTTTCCCTTTACTTCAAATCCTTCGGGCTATTTCATGTATATTTCTTCTTCCAACTCCCATGTAGGAACGCTATCTTCACATCCATATTTTCTATCTCTAGATCAAATGTTGCAGCCAGAGACATTAGTACTCTAATGGAATTTGTTTTTTCAACAGGGGAAAAAATCTCCCCAAAGTAGATTCCCTTGACTTGGGAATAACCTTTCACTACCAGTTGAGCTTTGAACTTCTCAACTTGTCCTACGGCATTCATCTTCTTCTTGAATACCCATTTGCTACCAACAATATTTCTTCCACTAGGTAACTTAACTAAATCCCATGTCTCATTCTTGTACAAGGATTCCATCTCTTCGACCATGGCGTCCTTCCATAGTTTACCCTATGTCGAGTCAACTACCTCACCGACCGACTTGGCTCATCGTCAATGGTAGTTAGCATGAATGCAGAACAAAAGTCGAACAAACTATACCTCTCAACTAGTTTTCTTATTCTTTCTGGCATCCTTACCACTAGATTCATCTATTCCACCTCTTCCTCATATTTAGTCGACTCATCTAAATCATCTTCTTTGTTCCTCCATTCAAACAGCACCATATCAGGATTATTCTTGGTCTGAATATCTTCCTCATGCTCGGACTTACCTCTGACTTCTCTAAAGACCACATCTCGATTGTGCACTATTCTCCTTGATGTAGGATCCCAAAGCTTATATCCTTTCATTCCTTCTTTATATCCAATGAAAATATATTTGATTGCCTTCTTGTCCAACTTGCCCCTCTTTTCCTTGGGAACATGCACAAATGCATCACAACCAAATACTTTGAGATGTGCCACCGAATGATTCTTACCATACCATACCTCATTTGGAGTTGTGTCAACTAGCACCAACGAAGGAGACATATTCACCAGATATCTTGCAGTGTCAACTACCTCCGCCCAGAATTCTTGTGCGATCCTAACACCATTGAGCATGCTCCTTCCCTTATCCATCAACATTTTGTTCATTCTCTCGGCAACTCCATTTTGTTATGGGGTATATGGTGTGTAATTTTGGCATGCTATGCCACACTACTTACAGAACTGATCACATTCCTTTCCACAAAATTTACCACCGTTGTCAGTCCTCAACACGTTAATCCTCTTCTCTATTTGGTTTTCCACAAGATATTTAAACTCCTTGAATCTCTCTAAAACCTTTGATTTCTTCCTCAGAAAATATATTCATGTCTTCTTAGAAAAATCATCATTCAAGGAGACATAATACAGGGATCCACCAAGTGAAGGCATTGCAACTGAGCCAAATACATCACTATGAACCAGTTCTAGAATCTCATTTTCCCTTGTCGCTCCAGATGGGAACCTCACCTGATTTTGTTTTCCATATATGAAATGATCACAAAATTCGACCTCTAAACCACATTCAAGAAAGCCTTCGACCATACCTTTGCTTTTCTTAGCTCGAAGTCCTTTTTCTCCAATGTGTCTCGTCTTCTCATGCCATAACCTGGTCGGGTCGATTTTATCATGTCTTGTTGAGTCAATTTGAACCGACTTAGCTTGAGTTGATTCAAAGTCGAGTCGATTCGAGTCACAGTAGATTCGATTTCAAGAGCAACAATGTTGTTTCATCCAGTCAAGTCGGCATTCCCTGACAGCATGTATAGGGTCCCAATATGAACTCCTTTCATTAAGACCATCACACCTCTGACCATGTTGCACGAATCTTTCTAAAACATATTATGCACACCTGCATCACTTATCTTGCTAACATATATCAGGTTTCTTGCAAAACCCAGAATGTGTATCAAACCTAGAAGGGTTCTTTTCCCCCCATCCTACAGTGTCAGTCGAACTCTTCCTCGTTCAATAATTATGGTTGTCGATTCATCCCCCAAGAACACATCACCCCCATCATATCGTTCATATTCACAGAACCATTCTTTATGTGGTTTCATATGATAGGATGATCTTGAGTTGATAAACCAAACATCTTGATCCAATTGTGTATTGGTCCATACCAAGTACACATCACCTCCCTTATTCGAGGTCGTCTTTCTCTTAGTCGACTACTTCTCATCGGATCCGGAACTGAATTTTGTTTCCTTTGACTTACAATCCTTTTTATAATGCCTAGATTTATCGCATTTCCAACATCTTCACATCGACTGAGCCGGGGATTTAGATCTACATTTTGACTTGAACTTTTTGTAGGAAATTTTCCTTTATCTATGTCTATCGGTCGACCTCTCACTAGTATAGCATATTTGGTCGATCATTCCATTTTCTTCCTTCTCATTTCTTCTGAAAACAAAGAAGAAACCATGTCCTCTAGCTCTAGCGTGATTGTATTACTCCCAATAGCCACGACTAAGCTATCCCAGGAGTATGGAAAAGAACATAATAGGCTGATACACTTCTCCTCATCAGTGATCTTAATATCCACATATGATAACTAGCTTAACATGGTATTAAACTCATTTAAATGATCAGTCACCGAACTGCCATCACTCATCCTCAGAAGATACAGTTTCATTATGAGAAATAGCTTATTTACCAGAGATTTCAACTAGTATAAGATTCCTAACTTGTTCCACAGTTTCTTGATCGAATCTTCACCTGAGACATTCAGCAGCACCGAATATACAAGACAAATTTGAATCATACTTCTTGCTCTTCTTTCGAGTTTCTCCCATTCTTCCATCAACATGCATGTTGAATGAGTACCTAGATAAACCGTTGTCTATTGTTCTCGATATACAAGAAGATATTCCATTTTAAGTTTCCAAAGCTCAAAATTATGTCCATTGAATTTTTCTATCTCTATTTTGGAACTGCTCACCATTCTTTACCACAATCTTTAACACAATTTATGACTTACAACTCTTACTCTACCTAGGGTTTAGTTCTCAGATTCAAGATTGGTAAATCAATATCTGATATACTCACCAAAGCATAACATTGCTCTAATAAATCACTTGTTTGGGAAGAACTAAGCTTTGATACCACATGTTAGGAAATGAGAGACACTTCCACACTAAACCTAGAAGAAAAGAAGAAGAATTTAATCAAGAACGTAAATAATACAAGAAATCACAAAGTACACCAAGATTTTACCCTAGAAACCCTTAATAGGGAAAACCAACATTCCTTTCAGCGTTCTTCTCTCATGTTGTCTTATTCAATCTAAATAAAAGGTTACATGTCTAACCTTGGTCCACACCTAAGACAAAATCGACATCATACCCTCTTGCATGTGGAAGAACAACCTTGTAGCCAATCTAGCTTACATATGCATGACCAACAACCTACATCTAAAACTTTCTCTAAAGACTAGTTATTTTACATTAACTTGCATTAGCCTTTACGGCCTTACAACACGCCTCTTTATAGGCTCTACAATAGGAAAACCCCTAAATATTGACGCCCAAAAGCAGTTACAGATCCATGCATATCATTGGTTACAAATACCGCAAATACTGGTATTTTGTTACAATCGATTCCAAGTCGGAATACCAATCGATTACTAGTCGGCCTTCATTCAGTCTCTAGTCGGTCGTCTCACACCCACACTTCGACCTCTTGATGGTTGACTTTTCATCGATATCTTTGACTTCGAATTTACTCGATCGACTCCCTTGACCTTCGACTTGTTTTCGATCCACCTCGACCTTTGAACATTAGTCAATTCACCTCAACTAGAATTTCAATGCAAATAATATAACAACAGAATAGACTTTCCCATTGGATTGTGGGTAGTATGGTGAAGTGAATTCATAAGTAAATCTTAACTTGGAGGATAACTCGGTGAATACTTTGTTCTTAAATTTATTTCCATAGTCTGACATGAGCTATAGGGGGACTCCAAAATGAGTGATGACATGGTTAAAAAAGAACCGAGTTGCAGTATCAGTTGTGTTGTTGAACGTAGGCATAGCTTCATCTCATTTGGTGAAGTATTGAAATATGACTATGATCTATTTGTGCCCATTTCTAGATGGGGGATTGTAGGTCATAAAATCAATTCCCCACTTGAAAAAGGGGCCTGCGGTGATAATGGGATGTAGGGGAGTTGGCAGTGCTATGGATTTATGTGCATGTAATTGTCATTTTTCACGGTGCTTAACTGGATGGATACAGTCATGAAATAAATTAGGATAGAAATAACGATCCTCGACCACTTTCTAAGCGATGGACATACAGGATAGGTTTCCTCCACAAGCTCTATTGTGGCAATCATTCAATATTCTCTCTGACTCTTCATTGGTGAGACAATGAAAAAGTATGGTATCTTCCCGCTTGCGATAAAGAACATCTCCAATGAGGAGATAACGAGGGGCTTGGTGAAAGATACGTCGATGGTCATCACAAGAGAGATGAGGGTCAAACTTTTGTTTGTGAAGGTACACTAGGATCTCTTTGTACCATGGGTCGTCGGACGAAACGAAGAATATATGTTCATTTTGGAAGCTCTCATTGATGGGGGTGTCTTTGGAGCTGGCTCGGAGATCGACAATCAACTTTTAGAGAACAAGGGCCTTCTTACTTTTAGGAGTTGTAAACTCTGGATCATATTTCTAAAGGATTATGATCCATCAAGCAAACTTTTCATTAATTTGGCACCAACTAAGTAATGCATGGGATTAGAGTCTGCCATGACTTTGGTAGTGTAGAGAAGGATATAATGACATAGTTTTTGGACTACGAGAACAACTTCTAAGGATGATTTTTCTTCATGATTATACTTCAAAGGTGGCCCTAAGAGAATTTTGTTGATGTAGTAAATGACATGCTAACACCCATCATCGCCTTCCTAGACTAGAACTCCTTCCACTGACACCTTTGAGCACGACAAGTATAGGATATAATCCTTGTCAAAGTCTGGGGAACTAATTTAGGGGGATTTACTGAGTGTATCTTTCAATGAATCAAAATTTTCTTGAGTGTGTTGATCCCATCTAAATGGGATATCATGGCATAATAAGCATAAGAATCCATGGGCATGAGTTGCATAATATGGACCAAAGTGAAGGAGTTAGCCTTTCCCTGAAGGCTTTGTAGTTGGCACAAATTCATGGGAGGAGGGATCTCGTTAATGGATTGGACCTTGATGGGGTCCACTGTGATCCCTTTTTTATAAATGATGAATATGAGTAAACGCTCGACTGTGACACATAAAACACACTTGAGAGGATTTGGAAAGATGTTATACTGGCGACATCTCTGGAATATAATCCAGAAGTCTTCCAAGTGTTGAGATTGCTTCTTGGAATGAGTAGTGAGGTCATCTAAATAAGCCATGATGATATGTGCGAGATCATGGAAAACATATGTCATGGGTCGCTAGAATGTGGTGCTAGCGTTTTTTAGCCCAAAGCACATGAATTGATAGGCAAAGGTACCGGACATCAGGTAGTGAATGCAGTTTTGTATTGATTTGCATGGTGGATCTGTATTTGATTGTAGCAGGAGAATTCGTCCATAAATGAAAGGAATTCATGTCCAGCACGTGTCAATAACCTGATTGATGAAAGGAGTAGGGAAATTGTCTTTGGGACAAGCTTGATTCAAGTCTTTGAAGTTAGTGCAAATGTGAATGGTTCCCTACTTTTTGTTAACCAACACAAGATTTGAGACCCAAGAAGTGTACACAATGGGGTAGATGAACCCTACATAACATAACTTATCGATTTCAGCTTTTATAGCCATCGATTTGGAAGGGTGTAATGGACATTGCTTTTGATGAAAAAGGGAAACATTGGGCCATGTATCGATTTGATGTTCAACAATGGTTGGATCGAGCCTGGGAATTTTTGTATATGACCAGGAAAAGATATCCCTGAACTCCTGAAAGAGAGCTTTGTAAGTTGTGATCACTTCAAGGGAGCATGAAACACCGACAAAGATCTCTTCAAAAACGTTGAGTTCGACAAAGATGTTTATTTTAATTGTAGGGGAGATGTTGGTCATGTTCCCTTCTTCAAAAGCGTAAGAGGCATGGATTAGGTTTTTGAACCAATCCACATTCTCTGGAGGAATGAAGTATTTGATTTCAATCGCACGTACATGGGTGTCTATGCTAGGTTGAAAGGCTTCTTGTGATAAGAAGAAAGATCTCTGATGCATTGCATCCCAGGGATAGTCAGGTGTTGTCATATCCTCTAAGATATTTTCATCTGATTGAAATATGTATGAAAATAATGGATCTTTAGAGGTATGAACAGGCAGGTGTGACATGATGGTGCAAAGTGTGTGGCCTAAGTTGTTTATGATATTGGAATCTATGGAAGGTGTAGAAGTTGAATATTAGTGAGTAGGTTTTTTTTAGAAGAGTGGGTTGTTAGAAGATTGGTTGTTGTCATTGATGTCAACCCTAGTCATGGGTTTTGGACCACAAGATTGATGAAGGTATTTGGACATGAAGAAAAATGCACATGAAGATACAACACCCATGGATGGATAGTATACATCATGTTGTTTCCGGTGGTATGTGGCATGTCACGTGGATCCTCATGGTTGAGGAGAAATGAATTTTTGAAGATGACAAAGTGAATTGAAGAAGGAAGTACATGTAGGCCCTGAAGATAATTAAAGAAAAGAATTACAAAATAAG